>SNQJ01S0198624.1:0-17160 GCA_010110895.2 Picea sitchensis
ATAAAGAAGACAAAGAGTTGGTGGACGTAGCCCCAGGGTGGGGGTGAACCACGTACATGTTGTGTTGCTCTGCTTTATGCAATGTGTTGATGTCTTTGTATGTTTACTTGCTTAGTGTTTTAACCTAGATGAATGATATGTTAATGCTACGTACTTAATAATATGGATGGATGTTAGATCTGACTTATATACATGTGCTTAGTGCTTGAATCTGCTAGATCTGATCTGTTCTGTTGTGCTAAGTGTTGTTAGATGCTATATCTGGTTGAATACTGCGTTGTTTTGTAATTAGGGTTAACTGCGCTGTAACTAAGAACTGAAGATCAATGAATGTTAACTATTGAGTGCCTTGATTAGAATCAAAAATTCGTGTCCTAGATAAGATTGCCGACATTGGAGTCCTGCAACCACCCCTGTCTCTACCTCGGGTGAGACTTCATCTATTTCGCAGGTGTTGCTGAAAGGACCGGTAGTTAGCGTTTTGTTGGTGCGTTGTTGTAGCATTGAACCCTGGGTCTGCTACTGTGCCAACAAATGGTTCCGTTGTCGGGACTTGAAATAGTGATTGTTGGGAACTAAGGAAAGAGAATCTTTGTTCAAAGACCCGACTTGAAACTGTGATTGCTAGGAACTGAGGAAAGAGAAGCTTTGTGCAAAGACTCGACCTGAAACTGTGATTGTTGGGAATCAAGGAAAGAGAATCTTTGTGCAAATACCTGACCTGAAATTGTGAGAGCTCTATGTATAGATCTGTCGCTCTAGTGCGTAGTATTCTACTTGATTTGTGAAGCTTTGTGCTAGAGAAAGAAGCTCGATCTGAACGATTTGTGCTCTGATAAATGTAAGAATAGTGAAAATCTTTAGATCTAAAGTATGGATCTAGGTATGTTTGATAAGATTTATCCTAGCTTGAAAACTAGGGCACTGATAGAAGAAAGAAGATTTGATATGAGCAGATCTTATAAGAATAGTGAAAGATATGGTATACCTATGCATAGAAAGAATGTTTGGACTAACGAATGGATGCAAGATCCTAGAAAGAATTTTTTGCAGGTTAGCTACCATGATCCTAGTGCGCAATACATGAAAGGTTGGGGATCATTTAAAAGAAGGAGAGGATTAACCCTTTGTTCCAGTTGCAGAAGACCGGGACATCTGGCTAAGGAATGCCCTAGTAGAAGACCTAGTTGCCTCTGTTGCAAAGCTTTGGACCATGAAGTTTTGGATTTCCCTAGAATGATTGCTAAGGTTGAAATAATGAATATGAACCAAGAAAACCCTAAGGCAGATCCAGAAACTGTGATTATGACAGAACCCCAGAAAGGATCAGAGAAAGTATTACTACAGATGCAAGAAACCCTAAATGATCACCGACATATCATCTTAGCAGAGATCTTCAAAGAAAAAGAGTACATTGAAGCAAGAAGGGGAGACTTCAACATTGACTGTGTTCTAGATGAAGAAACACAGGTGAATATCATGAAAGAAAGAATTTGGGAAATTCTAGGAAAACCTACTATGACTCCTTCATTGGGAGGAATAGGATTATTTAGAGGAAAGTTGATAACCCTATGTGGAAGACTTATAAGGATATCTATGAGTGCTCATGGAAATTCGACAGAGGAAGAATTCGAAGTTGTTAAATTTATTGAGAACAATGCTCCATTTGCTATGTTATTAGGAAAACCGTGGATTGAAAAAGATCAAGCCAGAAGGAAAGAAGAAGAAGTCATAGAAAAAAAGAAGCAAGAGTTGAAATCTTTCATGACTAGAAGGATTGCACACTTGATTGAAGAATAGGAGAAACAGCTGAAGCTATTTCAAACCAGAGATTTGGATGTCGAAGTTGGAAGAACATTAGAAGACCCACAAAAGACTGAAGTACCTATTCCAGGTACATATGAAGTATTACCCTTGATTTCTAGGAAGGAACCTCAACAACGCGAAGTTACTCTGTCGAAATAACATAAGAGTCAGAATGGAAAAAGGAATTTTGAGATGAAGCTCACTGGAAAGAAGGCTAGAAAACTAAGTAAGAAGAGAGCTAAGATTGAAAAGTTACAGAAGGTTCCCGAGGGAACTTTGCAGAAGGAAAATTTGCAAAATTGGAGCTTCGTTGGAATATCATAACAACATCACATGGCACTTTGCCATGGCGAAGCAATATAGTCGTTAGAGACAGTATAACCATTCGACCGAAGGCCCGAACAGGTACAAAGGCATTTCTGGTTAGAAAGTTTGCCACCAGACCGTTGGGACCGCGCCACAATAGACATAACTAAGTTAATGAAGGCTTCTCGCCCATTGCAAGAGATTTGTTGCCGAGTTATCTATTTATCTCGTTGTGCCACACAACGAGAACACTTTTTCCAATCGTAACTATCAGAGCTCGCAGCATAGTTGATTTCGCACAGTGATCACCACGTTAGTGCCATCTATCCCGTTGCATCAAACATTTACTCTTCGAACCCGAGACATTCAACCACGAGCGTGCATGTCGGATGAGCTTAGCATTGCAGAGAAAATTGTTGAAAAAGTTCTTATTGACCTAATGACTAAAATAGTAATGTATGAAAGAGATATGTCTACAAGTATTCAAGCATCATCAACGAGAGAACTGCAAGCCTCTTTGTCGACTGCTCGCGGAGTTGGATCATCCCGACCATCAGTAGAAAAGAGAACTAAACACAAAGACGACCTAGACAATGCGAAGTTGATCCTGAACATATTGTCGGATTACATTCCACCTCCGACTGGGGCAGTGAGTCGAGATAGTGTGCCAAGAGAATTCAACTACATCGGGGTTACAGTGTACCTCCCGAAGGGGATACGCACAGTTCGACAACAGCATAAGATCACAGTGTTGAAGTTCAGTGACTTCAACCTCAGAGATCGCAAAAACTACAGTATGCTTGCCCCGTATAAATACATGACCAAGATGAAGGGGAAGAAATCAAAGATAATCCCTCAGCCATGGACGATGAACCTCGCGCAGTCCACTCTGTTAAATGTCATGAAGATCCCACACTTCGAAAGGCACCAAGAAGTGAATGCATGTGTCAAGTTATTGTTTTCAAGTTACCATGGCGATTACTCATGGCTAGACCGTCGGATTATAGTCGATCTGACGTTGATACATAGGTTCACAAGCTTGAGTATGCAAGGACCCGATCCACAATATTTCTATCTAGGAAAAGCCACAGATCGTGCGCTAGCACAGAAAATTAAGGATACATATGGTGATGTCGAAAAGGGAACGCGAGGCTACAAGGTAGCCTCCATCCATACTGGCGCAGTGCACCTCGCCTGTCAGTTAATAGCCGAAAAGTTAGTAAGGAAGAATAGACCTACACAGGTCACAGGCTTTGTTGTTGACCTCGCGGGGAAGTGTGTAGAAGGTTTGCAGATGAACTGGGCGAAGTACCTAGTGAATTAGCTGGAGCTAGACTGTCGCAAAGCCCAGTATCAGGGCTACGAGTTCCATTTCAGCTGGCTCCTGATCCTTATCGCCTTTGTTGCCTGGGAGATGCCGAAAGGTGTGACCATCGTGGATATTGAATCATTCGAATCGCTTGCTACGAAGTTCGCCACACTATGGTACTCAAGCGATATGAACAAATAGTGGCAGTCGAACGTTGTTTTTCATACGTAGTACCTTCAGCTAAAGATAGCCATAGAAGCATAACCTCGCATGACTCTGAACACCTTACAGAGATTCTGACCTCTGATGAATTTATGCTAAGATCGACACTTCATCTACCTCACAACGCGAGTCGATGAACACAAGGAGCAACTGCAGTCATACTACAAGGTCATGAAAGAGGATCTTAAGAAGATCACTAAGGACTGGTCAGCATAACTCCTTATTCCCGCAGACCCTGCAGAGATGTCTGACCCTGACAGCCCAGAGACCGTGCATAAAGAACAAGATACACCCGGACCCAGCAAAATGAAGAAGACCGAAGAGGTCCAAGAGTTAAGCAGTACCTCAGGAAAGACTGCTTCGGTATCACCTGACCGAGGGGGTGAGGAGGAAGAAATAAATGGCACAGGAGCTAAACAGAATCAAGGTGAAGTAACACCGTCAAGAGATGAGACCGATCCCTTGAAGAAGAGGAAGCTTTCTACCCTGAAACCTTCTTCTCAGAAGAAATCGATAGCCACCATGACCAAGATGAAGACCGTGCTTACTACTGATGACTTCGACTTCATAATAGCAACCCTCAGTGACGCTTCGCCGGAAATTGTGGAGAAACAAGAAGCTGATAAGGAGGCAATGTATGACAAACTTAAGGTCAAGTTCTGAGAGGTACAGCAGGCCCTTCAGTCCAGCCGCACAGTGTCCACTGCGCCCTTGTCATCAGGAGAACTAGAGTTGGGGGATGAGCCAACCCAACTCCGTCGATTAGCTGATGCGGTCAAAGCTTGTCTTCGTCGACCACAAGAAGAAGCAAAACAAGCTACCCAAACCTTGAAGCAAGTACAAGGCAACATTGTAGAACAACACAAAATTGAAAAACAGGAGAAGGTTTCTCTCCAGACCAAGTTTGAAGCAGAGAAAGCACAGATGCAGCAAGAGAAAGAACAGTTGCTCGCAGAGCAACTCGAAGTAAAAGAAGTAGTAAACAAATCCCTCCATTCCATGACAGGCTTAGAGCTACAGGTTGAACACTGAGTCACACATCAAGTAGAGAAGCTCACAGAAGATGTCCAGTAGCTATAGCAACGAATAACAGATTTAGAGATCTGCACTGTACCTGACACCCTGCAGGATGTAAGGGACCAAAGGGAAGAAACTGCTCGAAGCACAATTGAAAGAATACAATTCCTTGCCCTAGAATGCAAGCAACTGAGTGATCATAGTGCCCAAACGTATCAAAAACTCACTGAGGATCCATAATTGAAGGCACTAGAGTCACAACTCCAGGAAGCGAAGTATCAAGCAGAGACAATTCATGCGCAGTTGAATCCCCTATCTGTTGTGGAAAGAATGAAGCGATCCCAAGAGTAGCGCACTGCCCAACAACAAGTCCTTACTATTCAGAGCAGAGTTATGGAAGTAACACAGAGGCTCCAACCTGTACAGGATGAGGCTTACCAACTGTTCACAGAGATTGAAGGCCGAGGAGCGGAACTGGAGCAAGTTGTCACTACAGCTGAGCAGTGCCTCGAGGGACCTGTCAACGAAGCAGTCATACAAGAGTTCACTGAACAAGAGGTCGTAGCACAAAAACAAGTCAAAGAAGCTCGAGCCAAGATCAAGGCTTTTGACGTAAGACTAGTCATATCAGAGTGACTCGGGACGAGTCACAGGTGAGTGTTGGGGGCCTGTTTGCCCTTGACCAAATTTTGAGGATTCTTGGTCATGTTTGACCGGATTTTGGGACTTCGACAGGCTATCGAAGGTGGAGTCCAAGACAAAGCAGAGATCACGGGATATTGGCCCCTTTTAGGGCCCTTTTATGGATTTAGGATTCTGTAACGGGTATGGGGATGTTGGCCCATGGGTTTACCCATGCTTAGGCCTATTTTGTAATGTAAAAATAGATGCTAAGGCAATGTAGTGAAAACAACAAGTGGCTAAGTGCTAGAATTGGATCTACGTGACCAAGAGTTGTAAGTACTTTGTGCATACTATGTGAGACTTGTAGAGCTAAGTGGGAGTCATTGTAAGAGACTGTAGAAGGTTGCGTGCTTAGATCTACTCAGGGAAGGAGGATCTACCGAGGTGCATAGATATCCTGTCCTCTACGGAGTAGGGTTTTGAGGCTTTGTGCATGTAACCTATTGAAGAAGCTAATAAAGAAGACAAAGAGTTGGTGGACATAGCCCCAGGGCGGGGGTGAACCAGGTACATGTTGTGTTGCTCTGCTTTGTGCAATGTGTTGATGTCTGTATATGTTTACTTGCTTAGTGTTTTAACCTAGATGAATGATATGTTAATGCTATGTGCTTAATAATATCGATGGATGTTATATGTGACCTATATACATGTGCTTAGTGCTTGAATCTGCTATATCTGATCTATTCTATTGTTCTAAGTGTTGTTAGATGCTAGATCTGGTTGAATAATGCGATGTTCTGTAATTAGGGTTAACTATGATGTAACTAGGAACTAAAGATCGATGAATGTTAACTGTCGAGTGCCTTGATTAGAATCACAGATCTGTATCCTAGCTAAGGTTGCAGACACTGGAGTCCTGCAACCACCCCTGCCTCTACCTTGGGTGAGACTTCATTTGCTTCGCAGGTGTTGCCAAAAGGGTCGGTAGTTAGGGTTTTGTTGGTGCACTATTGAAGCATTGAACCCTGGGTCTGCCCCTGTGCCAGCAAATGGTTCCGTTGTTGGGACTTAAAACAGTGATTACTGGGAACTGAAGAAAGAGAAGCTTTGTGCAAAGGCCCGACCTGAAACTGTGATTGTTGGGAACTGAGGAAAGAGAAGCTTTGTGCAAAGACTTGACCTGAAATTGTGAGAGCTCTGTGCATAGATCTGTCGCTCTAGTACGCAGTATTCTGCTTGATTTGTGAAGCTCTGTGCTAAGGAAAGAAGCCCGATCTAAAGAATAGAGGTAATATATAAATGCTTTGTGCATTGATAAAGGTAAGAATAGTGAAAAGTTTTAGATCTGAAAGCTTTGTGCTCTGCTGAAGATAAGATTAGTGGAATTTTTAGTTTCTAAAGTATGGATCTAGGTATGTTTGATAAGATTTATCCTAGCTTGAAAACTAGGGCACTGATAGAAGAAAGAAGATTTGATATGAGCAAATCTGATAAGAATAGTGAAAGATATGTTATACCTATGCATAGAAAGAATGTTTGGACTAACGAATGGATGCAGGATCCTAGAAACAATTTTTTGCAGGTTAGCTACCATGATCCTAGTGCGCAGTACAAGAAAGGTTGGGGATTATTTAAAAGAAGGAGCGGATTAACCCTTTGTTACAGTTGTAGAAGACCGGGACATCTAGCTAAGGAATGCCCTGGTAGAAGACCTAGTTGCCTATGTTGCAAAGCTCTGGACCATGAAGTATTGGATTTCCCTAGAATAATTGTTAAGGTTGAAAGAATGAATATGAACCAAGAAAACCCTAAGGCAGATCCAAAAACTGAGATTATGACAGAACCCCAGAAAGGATCAGAAAAAGTATTACTACAGATGCAAGAAACCCTGAATGATCACCAACATATCAGCTTATCAGAGATCTTCAAAGAAAAAGAGTACATTGAAGCAAGAATAGGAGACTTCGACATTGACTATGTTCTAGATGAAGAAGCACAGGTGAATATAATGACAGAAAGAACTTGGGAAATTCTAGGAAAACCTGCTATGAACCTTCACTGGGAGGAATAGGATTATTCAGAGGAAAGTTGATAACCCTAAGTGGAAGACTTACCAGGATATCTATGAGTGCTCATGGAACTTCGACATAGGAAGAATTCGAAGTTGTTAAATTTATTGAGAACAATGCTCCATTTGCTATGTTATTAGGAAAACCGTGGATTGAAAAAGATCAGGCCAGAAGGAAAGAAGAATAAGTCTTAGAAAAAAAGAAGCAAGAGTTGAAAGATTTCATGACTAGGAGGATTGCACACTTGATTGAAGAACATGAGAACCAGGCGAAGCTATTTCAAACCAGAGATTTGGATGTCGAAGTTGGAAGAACATTAGAAGACCCACAAAAGACTGAAGTACCTATTCCAGGTACATCTAAAGTATTACCCTTGACTTCTAGGAAGGAACCTCAACAATGCAAAGTTACCCTGCCGAAAGAAGATAAGATTCAGAATGGAAAAAGGAATTTCGAGATGAAACTCACTGGAAAGAAGGCTAGAAAACTAAGTAAGAAGAGAGCTAAGATTGAAAAGTTACAGAAGGTTCCCAAGGGAACTTCGCAGAAGGAAAATTTGCAAAATTAGAGCTTCGTCGGAATATCATAACAGCGTCACATGGCACTTCGCCATGGCGAAGCAATATATCCATTAGAGACAGTATAATCGTTTGACCAATGACCCGAATAGATAGAAAGGCATTTATGGTCAGAATGTTCACCACCAGACCATTGGGACCACACCACAATGGACAGAACAAAGTTAATGAAGGCTTCTCGCCCATTGCAAGAGACATGTTGTCGAGTTATCTATTTATCCTGTCGTGCCACGCAACGAGAACACTTTTGCCAATCGTAACTATCAGAGCTCGCAGCATAGTTGATTTCACACGGTGATCACCACATTAGTGCCATCTATCTCGTTGCATCAGACAGTTACTCTTCGAACCCGAGACATTCAACCACGAGCATGCATATCAAACGAGATTAGCGCTGCAGAGAAAATTGTCGAAGAAGTTCGTATTGAACTCATGAATGAAAGAGTAATGTCTGAAAGAGCAATGTCTACAAGTATTCAAGCGTCATCAACGAGAGGACTGCAAGCCTCTCCGTCGACTTCTCACGGAGCTGGATCATCCCGACCATCAGCAGAAAAGAGAACTAAACACATAGACGACCTAGCCAATGCGAAGTTGATCCCGACCATATTGTCGGATTACATCCCACCTCTGGTCGGGGTAGTGAGTCGAGATAGTGTGCCAAGATAATTCAAGTACACTTGGGTTACTGTGTACCTCCCAAAGGGGATATGCGCAGTTCACGCACAGCAGGATAAGATCACATCGTTAAAGTTCAGTGACTTCGACCTTGGAGATCGTAAAAACTACAGTATGCTTTCCCCGTATAAATACTTGACCAAGACGAAGGGGGAGAACTCAAAGATAATCCCTCAATCATGGAAAATGAACCTCGCGCAGTCCACTTTGTTAAATGTCATGAAGATCCCACACTTCGGAAGGCATCAAGAAGTGAATGCTTGTGTCAAGTTATTGCTTTCATATTACCATGGCGATTACTTATGGCTAGACCACCGGATTATAGTCGATATGACGTTGATACATAGGATCACAGGCTTGAGTATGCAAGGACCCAATCCACATGAGTTCTATCCAGGAAAAGCCACAAATCATGCGCTAGCACAAAAAATCAAGGATACATACGACGATGTCGAAAAGGGAACACGAGGCTACAAGGTAGCCTCCATCCAGAATGGCACAGTGCGCCTTACCTGTCAGTTAATAGCTGAAAAGTTAGTTAGGAAGAAAAGACCTACACAGGTCACATGCTTTGTTGTTGACCTCGCGTGGAAGTGCGTAGAAGGTTTACAGATGAACTGGGCGAAGTACCTGGTGAATCAGTTGGAGCTAGACTGTCGCGAAGCCCAGGATCAGGGCTACGAGTTCCATTTCAGCTGGCTCCTAATCCTTATCACCTTTGTTGCCTGGGAGATGTCGGAAGGTGTGACCTTCGCAGATATTGAATCATTTCAAACCACTTGCTACGAAGTTCACCACACTATGGTACTCAAGCGATATGAACAAATAGTGGCAGTCGAACGTTGTTTTTCATACGTACTACCTTCAACTGAAGAGATCCGTAGAAGCAGAACCTCACATGACTTCGAACACCTTACAGATATTCGGACCTCTGATGATGTTCTGCATAGATTGACACTTCATCTACCTCACAGTGCGAGTCGATGAACACAAGGAGCAGCTGCAGTCGTACTATAAGCTCACAGAAGAGGATATTGAGGAGATCACTAAAGATTGGTCGGCATACCTCCTTATTCCCGCAGACCATGCAAAGATGTCTGACCCTGACAGCCCAGAGACCGCGTATAAAGAACAAGATACACCCGGACCCAACAAAACGAAGAAGACCGAAGAGGTCCAAGAGTTAAGCAGTGCCTCAGGAAAGATTGCTTCGGTATCACCTGACCGAGGGGGTGAGGAGGAAGAAATAAATGGCACAGGAGCTGAACAGAAGCAAGGCGAAGTAACACCACCGAGAGATGAGACCGATCCCTTGAAGAAGAGGAAGGTTTCTCCCCCGAAACCTTCTTCCTAGAAGAAATAGAGAGCCACCGTGACCAAGATGAAGACCGTGCTTACTACTGATGAATTCGACTTCATCATAGCAGCCCTCTACGACGCTTCACTGGAAATCGTGGAGAAACAAGAATCTAAGAAGGAGGAAATGTATGAAAAACTTAAGGTCAAGTTCTGAGGGGTACAACAAGCCCTTCAGTCTAGCCGCGCAGTGTCCACTGCGTCGCTGTCATCAAGAGAACCAAAGTTGGGGGATGAGCCAACCCAACTCCGCCGATTAGCTGATGCGATCGAAGCTCGTCTTCGTCGAGCACAAGAAGAAGAAGAACAAGCTACCCATACATTGAATCAAGTACAAGGTGACATTGTAGAGCAACGCAAAATTGGAGAACACGATAAGGTTTCTCTCCAGGCCAAGTTTGAAGTGGAGAAAGCACAGATGCAGCAAGAGAAAGAACAGTTGCTCGCAGAGCAGCTCGAAGTAAAAGAAGCAGTAAATAGAGCCCTCCGTTCTGTTACAGGCTTAGAGCTACATCTTGAAGACTGAGTCATGCATCAAGTAGAGCAGCTCGCAGAAGCTATCCTACAGCTACAACAACGAATAACAGATTTAGAGCTCTGCACTGTACCTGACACCCCGCAGGATGTAAGGGTCCAAAGGGAAGCAACTGCTCGAAGCACAGTTAAAAGAATAAAATTCCTTGCCCTAGAATGCAAGAAATTGAGTGATCGTAGTGCCCAAACATATGAACAACTCACTGAGGATCTAGAATTGAAGGCACTGGAGTCACATCTCTAGGAAGCGAAGTATCAAGCAGAGACAATACCGGCGCAGTTGAAGCCCCTATCAGTTGTGGAAAGAATGAAGCGATCCCAAGAGCAGCGCACTGCCTAGCAACAGGTCCATACTATTCAGAGCAGAGTTATGGAAGTAACTCAGAGGCTCCAACTTGTACAGGATGAGGCTTACCAACTGTTCACAGAAATCGAAGGCCGAGGAGCAGAACTGGAGCAAGTTGTCACTACAACTGAACAACGCCTCGAAGGACCTGTCAACGAAACAATCATACAAGAGTTCACTGAACATGAGGTCATAGCACAACAACAAGTCGAAGTAGCTCAAGACAAGCTCGAGGATTTTGAAGCAAGACTAGTCAGATCAGAGTGACTCAGGACAAGTCACAGGTGAGTGTTGGGGGCCTGTTGGCCCTTGACCAAGTTTTGAGGATTCTTGGTCATGTTTTACCATATTTTGGGACTACGACAGGATGTCGAAGGAGGAGCGTAAGACGAAGCATAGATCGCTAGATCTTGTCCCCTTTTAGGGCCCTTTTTGGGATTTGGGATTATGTAACGGGTATGGGGATTTCTGCCCATGGGTTTACCCATGCTTAGGCCTATTTTGTAATGTATAAATAGATTCTAAGGAAATGTAGTGAAAACAACAAGTGGCTAAGTGCTAGAATTGGATCTACGTGATCAAGAGTTGTAAGTGCTTTGTGCATACCATGTGAGACTTACAGAGCTAAGTGCAAGTCATTGTAAGAGACTGTAGAAGGTTGTGTGCTTAGATCTACTCAGGGAAGGAGGATCTAGCGAGGTGCGCAGATCTCCTGTCCTCTGTGGAGTAGGGTTTTGAGGCTCTGTGCATGTAACCTATTGAAGAAGATAATAAAGAAGACAAAGAGTTAGTGGACGTAGCTCCAGGGCGGGGGTGAACCACGTACATGCTGTGTTGCTTTGCTTTGTGCAATGTGTTGATGTCTTTATATGTTTACTTTCTTAGTGCTTTAACCTAGATGAATGATCTGTTAATGCTATGTGCTTAATAATATGGATGGATGTTAGATCTGACTTATATACATGTGCTTAGTGCTTGAATCTGCTAGATCTGATTTGTTGCGTCGTGCTAAGTTTTGTTAGATGCTAGATCTGGTTGAATACTGCGTTGTTCTGTAATTAGGGTTAATTGCGTTGTAACTAAGAACTGAAGATCGATGAATGTTAACTGCTGAGTGCCTTGATTAGAATCACAGATCTGTGTCCCAACTAAGGTTGCAGACACTGGAGTCCTGCAACCACCCTTGCCTCTACCTCGGGTGAGACTTCATCTGCTTTGCAGGTGTTGCTGAAAGGGCCGGTAGTTAGGGTTTTGTTGGTGTGTTGTTGTAGTGTTGAACTTTGGGTCTGCCGCTGTGCGAACAGTTGCTCTTTGGTTATTTTTTATGCATTTTTTCAAAATGACATAACTTTCACATCTGAAGTTCGTTTTCAGTGCCGTTTTTTTTAAACAACCCGTTTTATTGAGATATTTCCATCCAAACCATCAAATTCATCTTTTTTCTACATATTTTGATATGGTATCTCCCAGTGATCTTTTGCTCAGGATGTATTAAGAAGTAAAGGATTGTACCGAATCGCCATGGGAAAAGAACTATAACTCATTGATGATGAAAAAAGAGTCAAATGAGCCAATAAGAATGACGAAGCACATGGACTGATTGGAAAGTCCATCTCTCATGATTTAATGTTTCACCTTAAAGGAATTAATGACCTTGATGATGCTTGGGCAAAGCTCGAAACTGTGTTTTGTAAACACAATATTATTTGAGCCCACCAATTGGAGAATCAATTACTGACCTTAATTCCAAATGATTTTCCTTACATTGAAGATTACTTATCTAAGTTCAAAACACTTAGACTTTTATGTATAGAATGCAAAATAGACCTGTCAGAAGATCAACACATATACGTCATTCTTGCTAAGCTTGGTAGTGCATATTTTGTTTTTGTATCTACATTTTATGCCACCAGAGAAGCTCTAGGGACTGCTTATAAAAAACCCTCTCTTGAGTCCTTTTGTGATGCTTTGATTCAAGATCAAGATAAGCTTCTACAACTTGGATTGATTAGCACTGTAGGTACCTCCAACAAAGCCTTAGTATTGCAACAGAAAGATAAATCCAAGAATCTCAAGAAGCAACATCCTCACCACAACAACAAGCAAAACAAGGGTCCCAAACCCTCTCAACCAACTTTCGCTCCTAATGGTGACAAAGGAGCAAAATCTAAAAGTAAGAATACCGACAGACATTGCAACTTTTGTGGGAAAGATGGTCATGATGAGTCCAAATGTTTTAAGAAAATGGTAGTTTTAGAAGCAATGATGAAGACACACAAAATTGATATTGATTCTTCTTCTTCTCCTTCTCATGGACATGCACTTTCTGCTTCTACTTTCTCCTTCAATGTAACTTCTACTTCTTCTTCTGATGAGTGGCTTATTGATTTTGGAGCATCTTATCCTATGGCTAAGGATAATGCCACATTTTCTGCTCTTAATGAATGTAACACCAAGAAAATATTTATTGGTGATGATAGATCTCTCAGTGTTGTAGGCTCTAGAATAGTTAAGGTAGATAATGGTCATTTCAATGATGTATTGTGTGTTCCAAGTCTTTCCTACAACCTTCTATCAATATATCAAATCACTCATTCAGGTGAAGGTAAAACTATAGGGTTTTCACCTCACCAAGTTGTAATCAAGGATATAAAATATCGTAAGCATGTTCTTGTGACTTGAATTGTTGATCATACTATTGGGTTGTACAAGTTTGAAAATTTTGGGTCATCATCTTTTCCATCAATTTTTGTTGCTCATAGTGATGACTTGAGGAAACTTTGGCATGGGTGGTTTGATCATCTAAATTATTTCTCATTGCAACAACTATGTAATCAACAAATGATGATTGGTCTTCCTCTTGTTTCTTGTAGAGATGGTGTTTGTGTCAGTTGTGTTCTCAACAAACATCATCGATACAATTTTGACAAACGTGCCTCTTGGCACACCTCGACCCCTTTGTAGCTTGTTAACAGTGACTTGTGTGGTCCACTTTCTTCTCCTTCTTTTTTTGGGTGCTAGTATTTCTTAACTTTCATTGATAACTTTTCCAGAAGCACTTGGGTTTAGTTCTTAAAACTTAAGAGAATTTTTTTTTACAAGTTCTTGGCCTATAAGGCCATTGTAGAAAAGAAATATGGACAACAACTTCAAAGGTTAAGAATAGATAATGGAGGTGAATATGTGAACAATCAATTTACAAGTTATTGCACTACACAGGGCATCTGAATGCAACACATTGTTCCATATACACCACAACAAAATGGTGTTGTTGAGAGAAAGAATCACACCTTAAAAGAAATGGCTAATTGTATGATCCAATCTAAGGGATTAAGTCTAAAGTATTGGGCGGAAGCCATTAACTGTGCAAATTACATAGTAAATTGCACTCCCACAAAGGCTCTTAAAAATATAACACCGAAAGAAGCATGGAATAAACTTAATCCAGATGTAAGTCACTTTTGTGTATTTGGCAGTGTAGCATGGGCTCACATTCCTGATGAGAAAAGGAAAGCATTGCAACCTAAAAGTGAGAAGTGTATATTTGTTGGTTATTCTAAATATGTCAAAGGTTACATACTTCTTCAACTACATTGTAGTGAAATTATTATTAGAAGAGATGTTAAATTTGATGAAAATCTCTTGGCCTGCAAGCCTAATTCGACATTTGTGTCTTCTTCGACCTGCGAGCCATCTTCAACATTTGTGCCTTCTTTTGTTTCTATTATGGTTTCTTATTCTTCATATGATGACAATGAGGATGAAAATCCACATTCACCTGCTCACCTTCCTCTATATGAATCCATTGAACATGAAGCTGCACTAGCACCACCGCTTCCTAGATGGGTTCGTTCAACATGAGAAGCAACTATTGATCTTATTAGTTACCCTTTAGATCAATGTCAGACACATTCACAGTTCTAGCGAGCCTCTTCTCTTTTGGCTTAAGTTTTAGAGACTCGTGATCCAAAGACATTTGCATAAGCTTCAGGTCATCTAGATTGGGATACAATAATGAATGAAGAGTATCGGTCTTTAATGACAAACAATACTTGGGATCTTGTACCTATTTCGAAAGGAAGAAAACTTGTTAGATGTAAATGGGTCTACAAAACTAAGTATGCCTCCGATGGAAGTGTTGAAAGACACAAGGCTCGGTTAATTGCTAAAGGATTTTCCGAAGTTGAAGGAATTGACTATAATGAAACCTTTGAAACCTTTACCCCTGTAGCCAAAATGAATTCCATCTGACTTATTATTGCCCTTGTTGCCTCATATAAATGGGAGGTCCATCAGATGGATGTTAAATCCGCCTTCTTGCATGGGGATTTGCAAGAAGAAATATACATGGAACAATCTCCTAGCTATGCCCTGAATTACTCTAGCCTTGTTTGTCACCTTAAGAAATCTCTTTATGGTCTTAAGCAAGCTCCCTGAGCTTGGTATGGCAAAATGGAGATCTTTCTTCTTGATACCAGTTTTTCTAGATGCCATTATGATCCTAATGTCTATACCAAGAAAAGGTAAAGCATTATTGAAGGAAGAAGAAGTTTATTAGGGTGATAAAGGAGGAAAATAATATTGTGTTCGGTGAGGATGTGGAGATAGTATGTGTTGTACCACTAAGTGGGAAATCCATAACTGGTTATTTCTATGGTATGGAGGTCTCAAATAAATGCCTACTTAGATGGATTGAAAAGGCATGGAATGGAATTTTGTGATATATGGTAGTTTTCCATGGACTATCCATGGGGCAACTAGCCTTTGAATTTATATCAAAGGAATATGCTAGTAAGATTATGGAAAGGAAGTGGTATTGGGGCTCTACATTGTTCGCATTGAAGAGATGGTGACCTTATTCTCATCCAAGGGTGGAAATGAGCTCCACATAGCCCATTTGGGTGAAACTACTAGGCTTGCTCATGGGATTTTGGAATAAAACAATATTGGAGGCAATTGGGAACATATTGGTGTTTTAATTGACTCAAAAGAAACCACCCTCACAAAATTTAACAATTCAATACTAAAAATGATGGTAGAAATTGATCTAAGGGAAGGACTATTGTAGGTAGTGGAAATCAAGACGGGGACTTATAAATATAATCAAGTGTTGGATTGTTGGAAAATCCCTTTCTATTGCTTAAAATGTTAAGAGTAATGACATATTGTGAGGGATAACACTTGACCTATAAGGAAATGGGAACCAAGAAAGTTGAAGAGGACAAAGAGAGAGAGAAATTCTATGGAAATTACACATATAATAGAACAATTGGAAATAAATGAAACTTTGGTAGGGCTAGAAAAGGTAATGGGGATTTTAGAGGACATGTCTCTAAAAGACAAAGAGCATGCATTAGTATTAACAAAATAAGGTAGTGTCCTGAGCAAATAATATTTTAAAGATAAGGACATTGAAGCTACACAAAGAAAGAAAGTTGTCTATATGAGGAGATGCACTAATAGTGGAACTGCACTCGAAAGGTGTGAATTTTTTTGCTAAGCCCTCTTCTCCTTTCTTAGAGAACAATAAAATATCGAAGGAAAAAATGGAAATATATCAAATAAATGATAAAAAGGGTAAATAAAATCTCCATCCTCTCATTCTAGTATGAGAAGCAGATTCCCATCCTAATTACAAGCCCTCACTTTGTCAGAAAGCACTTTGGACTATATTAATGAGGATGGTAAAACTATTCTGATGGAGAGAAAAGATTTAGTAGTTAGCCCATCCTCTTGCAACTTAGAAATGTGCAAAGAAGCCAAAGACCTTAGATATGGTTTAAAACCTAAAAAAGGAGAGAAAAATTTAGAAGATGGGGGAGTAGATGGCAGGTTGGTCCTAAATCCAATCCAACCAAGTGTAGTAGGCAGGAAACATTTTTTGTCTTTAACCAAAAAGGAAATTTTAGAAAGCATTCGACATACCATTATGGGGGGCTTGAAGTAGGGAGAGCCATAGGAAAAGTTAAATCATGATGATCATGTCCCTAAAGGCAAGTGGGGTGTGGGGATCTCACAAAAAATTATCCCTTAAAAGACCTATTACTTGGTTAAAGCCAACGATTATTTTGTTAAAAGAGACTATGTGTGATGGGGATAAAGCATAAGGAGTCTTATTAGCCTTCTTAAAAGATTGGAATTTTGTATCCTTGAATACCAAAGGGAAAATTGGGGGTTTATTAACTCGTTGGAATACCTCCCTCAATCTCATGAATTCAATTACTCTAGGTTTGGTGACTAAGCTATGGTCCATCGAACTAGGGAAATCCTTCTCCATTATCAACTTGTATGGGTCAAATGATGATAGAGAAGTTT
>SNQJ01S0198625.1:4524-17160 GCA_010110895.2 Picea sitchensis
ATTTCCTTGTTTGTTGGCAGGTTTCCGACCGACTGTTCCTTGTTCCCTACACACACTCGACAAAGTATTTCAGCTATCACTCTGTTCTAACTTCATACTTTGGGGGGCTCTCTGTTACACATTATTTTCTTCATCCCTATGACTGTTAATGATGTAAACCTATATGTTGCCTTCAGAGGGGTCAGTGGCCTGAGTTCCTGAAGAGAGAAGGGAGAAGAACTTTTCCTGAGAAAAAAAGTTGCATTTTCCTGTGTAAAAACCTTATAAAAAAGGAAGTTCGCAGGTTGCCTATGTATTAGGGTGCGAGAATGCCTGATTCTCATAGGCTGCATCATAGCTAGGGTGTGAACAGTTCGCATGTTTCACTATGAGCAGGGTGCGAGAATGCTTACACGTGGGAAAAACGAGTGTTTTCTCGAATCTTCTAGAAGGAGAAACTTCCATGGTGAGGTGGCATCCGAATGGTTTGGATCTTACTCGCTTTCATGATTTAGTGGGATCATCCTAACCTACTCACCTTATCCTCTTCAAATTATAAAAGGAGAGGAGCTCTCATGGAGAAGGGGTTCTTGAGCTTTGTTAGCTTTGGCTGGCTTGGAATTATTATCTTGGTTGGAGTGGCTTTGGGATTTTTTTTGTCAAGATAGATTGTGAATATCATCAGATCTATGCTCTCAGAATTCTTGGAGTGAAAGTGTGTGGGGAACGAAGGACAGTTGGAAGGGACCTTACGACATCAAGGCCATGGTTGTAATCTCTCTTTCACATTTAATATGATACAGTGATATGATTCTTTCCTATAAAGCTTGTTGTGTTTTATTGTATGATTCCTTGATCACATACATAGGTTTATATTAAGTTTATGCTATTGCTATCACCTTGGTTGGTTGCATTCTTTTGCAGGTTCATCATGGTATGAGCATTGGAATGGAGCTAGGATGGCAATGGTGAGAGGAAGTGGCATTTAAACGGTATGTCACCTATCCCTCTATAGTTAATAAATTAAATATCTAAAACTTAAAGAAAGCGTCATGTTCTGGTGTGTTTTCTTCTAGATCTAGGTGGATCTAGGGAGATCAATTAGTGTTCACACCTACCGATTAGTCCGATAATAGTTACAGCGCTCTGTGTCCCTTTTGAGGGAGCGCTGGCCTTTTTTGGGCAAAATTTGGTTTGTTGGAGGAAATCAGGGAAGAATCAACTCAATCTCTGAAGTTGGTTGGATTCGAATATGAGTTCAAGGCATGATCTTAGGGAATATCCACAACTAAAGTTGAGGAATCCTCAAGTTATCCCAAAGATATCTCAAGTGGTTAGGCCTCTCCAAGCTTATATAAGGAGGCCTTCTCATGGTGAAAGGTACATGGTAGATAAAAAGATTATAAGTATGAAACCTATGATATCATAAGTGAGATGCCATTGAATTATAATCAGTGTAGATTACTTGAGCAAAGGGGTTGGACTTGGAGAGATGGAAGAAGCTCCTACACATTCATCAGAGGATTATAAGTACTCTTCATTTGTTCTCATTAATATATAGACATGCTTGGCCTGTTTCTTTCAAGTTTATGTTTGTTCCACATGAAATTGTCTTCAGTAGATAGATTTGTATTTGAGCTAATATCAGTAGAATAGGAAGCTTGTGGTATCTTTTTTTTTTCTACAGGACCTATCGAGGAGATTGGGATTGAAGCTCAACTTGGACTTTGAGAGGAAAAATTCCATTTTAAAAGGTACACTTTTATTCTTCCTCTTAATTCATTAGCTTAATTAGATCTAAAAGGATGTCAGTGACCAATGATAGCACCCTTTCTATCTTGGTTTTAGGGGTATATATTCCAAGAGGGAATCCACTTGTCCCAGGAGGATTCACCTGTAACACCTACCAATTGATGGTTGGGTGAATAGTTGTAAGTCCAATCGCACGTAAGGGAAGGGTAGCTAATTCTGAATCTCTAAAGGAGTGACCCAACAGAACCGTTGTATGCATAACGATCAAAGCGATATTGCAAACACCAAAACAAGCATAGAGGGGTAATCTCCCTACCTGCCCCAATGCGACTGCGTTCTTGACTCCTATGTTATAAGAGATTCCAGACACACCAGTTGCAAGAATCAATTTTCACACTCTTTAATGACTTCTATGTTGAGTTTTTTGGCATTGGATATTTTAATCTCCAATCCTAATCCAAGGCCCTAAACCTATCTAATGTTGGTTTTCTCTCAAAAAAAATTCTAATAAATTTTAAATTAAGCACTTACTTTTATGGGTTGTTTATTAAGTCTAGGTAATTAATGAAACTTTGTATGATGTGAGGACTCTAAAACCAACCAAACAATTCAAACATACAAGTGAAAAATCTTTCAATTCAATGAAATCTAGCTATGGGATGGATAAAGAGTTTTCCTTTTTCTTTTTCTACACTCAAAGTAATGTTCAAACAAACCAATCAACCAATTAGATAGAAAAGATCCAATATCAACAAATGCTTTCATCACACTCACAACACTAATGCTTCAAAAGTGGACTAAGCATGCAAGAGATCATTTTTTAATTTTTTTTTTTTTTAATTTGAAATATATGACAATATTGACTTCAATAATAAAGGATAATAAAACAAGAACACAACATAAACAAAAGAAAAATCTTGTAGGATATTAGGAACAAAAATATATCAACCTTCTCTAATGTCACTACAATGATGACACTTAAAAACTTTCCTAGGAGGGGGAAGATCTAGTGCTATAGAAAGGTCAAATGAAATTAGACATGCATCTAATAGCATAAGCTCCTAAATCTCATCAGATCTAGTGAATTCCGAGTTCATCTTCTGAGATCTGAAAGTTGAAAGTTTAGACAAAAAAAGGAGATTGTCCAAACAAATCGAAAAATTTCACACCAATCAACTCAAAAATAACTTTGAAAAATGATCAAAATGTGAGAATCATATTCTTATAGTAGGGGTACCAACAAATTCAGATAGGTAATCACAAGGCTCTGCAAGCTCATAGGATGTCACAATCTAGAAAAAATTGGGCTTAACACTACGAAAATGAAGATGTGAGAGGTCCTCATGGCACATAGGAAAGTCAACAAGTGAGGGATCCTGTTTGGATAGGGGTACAACAACACATGAGGATTATAAATAAAAAATATTTTTAGAGAGAAGGAAATGTTCCATACCTCCTATTCTGAACTAGATATTTCATACCTAAAGGATCTGAGCCTTGAAATCCTTGAGGGAGGAAAAAAAGAATCACACCTCAAAATAGAGACAAAGAAGGGAAAAGAGATTCAAATAGAATGGAGTTCTTCCCCAGTGGAGTCGCCAATCTATTATGGGAAAACTTTTCACAAGGATCTCACTAAGAGGATCAATAAGATCTCTCTAGGATAAGCCTAGAAATCCTCAAAATGAATGGGTAGACTTATAAGGGGTTTCCTAGATCCAGATTTAAATATATAGATTACTTGCAATCCTATAGAAAGAATAATATATGCATACCTTTCAAGAGGCGGTCCTTCATATCTCCTGGTTGTTCTAGTCCTAGATTTCCAACTCCAATCTTAACAACCTTCTCCTTGTATACAAAAGATGCACAAGAACCTATCTACTTTCCAATTTAGGATTAGGATCCTATATCTAATGAGATTTTAATCAAATCTAAAATAATATGAATCAGATCCAACATTTTTTATTCATTTGCAAACAATTATAGGAGAAAGCCACAAGATCTATTAATGTAAATGGAAAATTACATCACAATTTCACACCTTGATTGTTGATGAAGGATCCTTCAATATCCTTCCTCTTTTCTCTTCCGTAAATCTCCTTGTTCATGCTAGGATCCAATGAATTTTGGATGAATATATCTACAGTTTGTAAGCATAACCTTGTCATTGGATCCTCTCCTTTTCTTTCCCAACAATTTCCTTTGTTATATAGTTATTGGAGGAGGCTTGGGAGAGGCTTCTAAATCTTATATACGCTACTAGAAAATAGAATTATGTGACTCCCTATATCCTATGCACTAATATCCAACTCATATATCGCCTCTTGCCTCATAACCCTCCAATTCTAGAAACTTGACAGTGTCTCGCTTGTTGCACAACTAGTTTCAAGCGATGGCCTCACTTTTTGCCTGCTAGTTGTCAAGCGAGGATTCCTAAAATTGGGTAAAAAATATCAAAAAGGTGTGAAAACCTAGGAAAAATATGCATTAGTCCTTAATCCTCTAATGACATCCTCTCTGGCATGTGGAGTGGAAATTAAGGATGTAACAGATCCAACAACCAAGGTATGAGTTTTTGGACACGATCTAAAAAATATGACATTCCATAGCCTTTGAATGTTTCCCCAGAAGAAACATCTTCATCCCAGCCTGGTGGCTCTCTCTATATAGGGAATCCATTCCTTGATGCACCACTTCTACCCCTGAAGGGCGTTCTTCATCGTACGATACATAACCCCAATGCATGGGCCTCCCACAATTATAGTATTGTGGAAGACTTAGCCAAGACACCTTGTGCCATTCTAACATGGGAAAAAAATTCACATAGATATCACTGAGAAGATCATTGATATCTCCCCGAGATAAGCCTAAATATCCTAGACAAGCAAGGGGAGACTTCTTATTGATTTCCTAGATATAGATTCACAAATATGGATTCACTATAATTCTATAGAATGGAAAGGATATGCATACCTTTCAATAGGTTGTCCTCTGTATCTCTTGGTTGTTGTGGTCCTACAGTTCCAGCTCCAAGCTTCACAACCTGCTTCCTGTATACAAGAGACACACAAAATCCTCTCTACCTTTCTATTTAGGATTATAATCCTAGATCTAATTATATTTCAACCAAATCTACAATAATATGAATCAAATCTAAACATTTTCTATTCAATTGAAAACATACATAGGGGAAAACCAAACGATCTATTAATTGTAAATGGAAACTTACATCACAATTGCATACCTTGATTGTTGATGAAGGATCCTTCAATATCCTTGATCCTTGCTCTTCATTACAACTCCTTGGTCATGCTAGGTTCCAATGACTTCTAGCTTAATATCTCTGCAGTTTGGTAGCATAACCTTGCTATTGAATCCTCCAATTCTAGAAACTTGACAGTGCCTCACTTGTTGCACAACTAGTTTGAAGCGAGGGACTCACTTGTTTTCTTCTAGTTGTGAAGCGATGATGCATAAAATTGGGTAAAAAAGATCCAAAAGGTGTGAAACCCTAGGTAAAATATGCATTAGGCTGTAATCCTATTATGACATCTTCTCTAGCCTGTAGGGTGGAAATTAAGGTTGTAACATATCCGCCTAATGTGTGAGGTCAGGAAAGGATTGGATTGTCGAAGTACATTACAATAATGTGCATATGAGGCAACAGAAGGAGATATAAAATGAGTTTCAAAAACCAAAGAAGTCCTGCAATTGAACACCAAGGATGAACATATATGTATATATATATATATATATATATATATAGATAGATAGATAGATCAATCCCCTAGGGAGACATACTTAGACTCTGAATGACCATGGCCTACAAACAATACACTGTGGATCCATGAAATGAAATGATAAAGCATGGCGAGGAAAGAAGACAAAGTGGATCCATGTCATCAAGAAGACCATAGCAACGAGACAATACAATGTGGATCTACTTCATGAAATCAATCGTTGCCACCAAAAAATACAATGTTGATCTATGACATGACATAATCATAGACGCAAAAAGATACAACGTGGATCTATGACACAACATATAGATGTCAAGAAGACAATGAGCACTGAGGAGAGGGCCCATGAAGTCTTAATATGAAAGTGATATACTCCAATGAAACTTGGGAGGGGATGTTGTAAAGGAGTGATATTTCCCCAAACCCAAGGTCTTCGTCCCAAACCCCGATGGTACAAATATACAACATGAGAATAAATGAGTTGATGTCAAGCATGATAGGAACTTTCTTATTACTGGTTATTTATGTAAATTGTTAACAGATGTGAGGGGACCCACCGATGATGATGATGGACCCCAAGATACCTAGTACAATATAGCGAGTGTGAATATAGGATCTGATGTCGAACATTCGTAGAATAAATCGATCAAGATTCAATGAGGAAAACTCACTATTGATCATGAGGATGCTTGCCATTGATGACTACAAGCTCCAAGGTACTAGATGATTTCTATATCTCTATCCTAGATAATGTACTAGAGTTTATAGGAAGATATTGGCTGAAGGAGGGCCTTGATGTATCCCCCATCAATCGACATGAAACATACACCAAGAAATTATGTGAAGAGAGAGTATCACAAAGGACAATTGACACATGGATGGTCAACCTGGAAAGTCAACAAAACAATAGATGTACAACTCAGGATTAAACTTCCCTTGAGAATATAGTACAACACAATGGTGACTTGGCTGCAAGACACAAGAGATGGACGAATATAATGAAACAATGAAGGAGGCATTGAAGCACTCTCCATGATGACTGGAAGAGTAACTAGTCAGAGGAGTATATCTGACTCATATTACTAGAATTCTCCTATGAAAACTAAAACCTAGCTAAATGATGAGGACTGAAACAGGTGCCATGATCAAGGGTGACTCGATTGTTGCTACGATTTTTAGAATATACCAATGGTGAAAAACCCCCACTCTTTTTTTATTTTTTTTTCTCTCCTTCATGGTTTAACGAGCACAGAAGAATGACAAAAGTATGCTCATCCTCCTTCATGGTTTAACAAGCACGAAAGAGTTACCCAATTAATCTCGATGTTCCTTTTTTGTGAATTTAGTCTCCCAAGCCCAAAAAAGTATAAAATAATACAAGGGAGAACTCTTCTAGCCCAGGTGGACTAGACTATTCATTTTTCATAATTAGTTCATCCGGTCTAGAAAAGGGTTAAACTTATACCAAATATATGTCCTTTAAAACCATTTAACGAGTGTGAAAGAACATAATCTCACTCAATAATATTTTCATGTTTAGAGAGTCTAAAAATATATTAAAGGAGACTCGGTGGGAGAGAACGAGTGGCTTAACAACATGCTCCTATGTTCAAATTGCATGGAATCGACCTAAGAAATGACAGATGCAAATGGTACTTGGAAAGTGAGGTCCACTCTTAGCATTGTGTTCTCTCCCTCGGAAGGTGGATAAAAATCAGAGGCCAAATAATGTAAGAGGCAGATGTTCAAGGATATGACATAAACGTAAGTAGTATATGGTAAAACAACAGTGCAAC
The DNA here is from genome assembly GCA_010110895.2 of Picea sitchensis. Taxonomy (NCBI): domain Eukaryota; kingdom Viridiplantae; phylum Streptophyta; class Pinopsida; order Pinales; family Pinaceae; genus Picea; species Picea sitchensis. The sequence continues at coordinate 11,795 of SNQJ01S0198625.1, forward strand.
AGTGGGAGGAGTGACGCGAGAAGCAAATGAATAGGAAACCATTAAGAAACATGAAAATTTTCAAGAACCCCCATAGGATGTGGCCAGAATAAAGATGAAGAGAGAAAAATGATGCTCAATATTCAAGTCATGATGGGTTTAAAAGAGGGCTCCCAGGTGTTATAGGAAAATTCCCCTATGGAGAGGTGAATGTCCTCTTGGATCTTAGACCCCTATGACCAAGACACAAAAATGATAACATTAAACACTGACATTCCTTTAAATGTAGCTAAAATATTCAAGGGAATAGAGGAAGAAACCACGAGTACCTTTTTATGGAGTTTTTCCTTGGTCAGTCCAGGTTGAACTTGATATTCAAGCCTTTTAATGAGTTCTGCAATTCAATAGATAGAAAAGACAAAACATACCTCCTATTCTACCAATATTAGTTTAAACTAGATTAATCAAGAAGAGACAAGCCCATGCAAATATACATAAACTTGAAGGAAACAGGCCAAGCATATGTATTAATGAGAAAATAACAAGCTCCTTACAAACTGTAGATGCATATGCAACAACCTTACGAATTCCTCCTTGTCCAACCCCTGGCTCAAAAGATCCATGATCAGAATGACAATACTTTTCACTGATATTCTCCCCCTTTCACCATGATAATTCCTCCTTATGTAGGCTTTGAGAGCCTCAACCACCTTATATGTTCTCGGGATAAGTTGAGGATATGAATCTATTGTCCCTTGGTTAGAGAAAGCAAGCAAAGAACAAGGGAGAAAAGGAAAAATGAGAGCTTCACGGAAGACACAATGACTGTTACTGGGTCAAAGTGAGCAAAAGAGAAGAAAAGATGGAGCAAAGCTCGAGAAAGCAAGTATTTGGATGAGGAGATTGAGGATGACAGGTCAGAAAAGAAGCACGACCATGGACGACTCAGCAAGCGAAAAAATCCACTGTTATATTCTTTGGAGCACTACGTAGGAAGGAAGGAAATACACGCTGGCGAAGCCCTAAAAATGCGGGTCAAGTTGACCTAGGGTTTTAGACACCTAGGGTTTTGGTATCTAGGGTTTTGACACCTAGGTTTTAGCCTAAGGATGTCAATGAGTGACTGTAACATATAAATAAGAACCTGTATGAGGGAAGAGGGTTCGTTGAGGTTTGAGTTGTTGGATCTAGTTGTATTGTTTGATATGATTGATTACTGTTCAGAGAGAGAGAAGTGTTGAGTGAAGAGCCTTCTGGTATTGTAAGGTCTTCAGCTGGGTTTGGAGGTCAACCCTGCAGCTAGGTGCGCAGGGAGGGGAGAGATAGATAGAAGAGAGAAGATCTACTGGCTAAGAGCACAGATCAGAACTGTATTCTTTCATCTTAATATATCATAAAGCAGAGTTCTGTGGACGTAGCCCTAGATAGAGGGTGAACCACATATATTTGTCTTCTGTGTGTGATTGAAACTATGTTATTTTTCCTTGATATACTGCTATTTCATTATTGTGGTATATATGATAAGATGTGTGGAATAGATCTAAGCTGATAAGTGACATATGCATGGTGTATTGTTCTAGTTTTGGATCCACTTGATATGTCCCTTGGTTGTAGACATTTATATCCTGCAACCCCCCCATAGATGCTTTGGGTGAGACTGCATCTGTTTCATAGGTGTAGCCAAAAGGGCCAGTAGTTAGGGCTTGTTGGTGTGCTCTTGGAGCTGAACCCTGGGTCTGCCCCTGTGCCAACAAATGGTTATGTTGTCGGGACAGGAATCTTCTTGAGGGAATTTCAAGGTGGTTCCCATCAAAGACAGAGATTCAAAAGTGGATTGAGGATCAAGAAAAGGACTTCGTTGAAGTCTAGAATAAAAACCCTAATATGAGTACAGAATATTGGTTAGGAAGACATATCTTTATCGATATACATGAGATATTCTTTGGAGGAATCCATCGGGAGCTATATGAGTGGTTAGCTAGGTTAGCAGATACCCAGTTTGAGATCAGACCTAGACCTCCTGTAGTTTGGACGCTGGCGCTAATCAAGAAGGTCAAGAGATTTGATAACGTAGTATCATGAGTAGTAGATCACTGGTTTGATAGCACCATTGGAGGGTACATCACCAAGTTTGTTGTTGATAGAGTAGATTCATATAGCCAAGACGAGAGATATTTATTCAAGGGACCCAAAGGAAAAATTTTACACTTTTTGAAGTTGAGAATCAAAATGCTATTACATGAGAAGAACATCTTGAAGATACAATAAATTGTTTGGATTTGTAAAAGCTAATGTTCAGGAATTCAGACAATGACAACAACACAGAGGCTGGAAAAGCAGTGGAAAAGCATTCAAAGAAGTGAATATTGTGAACCTGTTCAAGTAGAACTATAGAGACGAGGGTTTCTATAGTGGAGAAGAGGCAGACCCGACAAACGAGGAGCATTCAGAACCTACTGGGACAGAGGAAGGGAAAGCTGAAGAGCTTCACTGGGATGAGCCAGAGACTTCATAAACTATGAAAACCATTGAAGCAAGTACTATTGTCCCTCATGTTGATTCAGCAGCACTAAGCAATCAGAATAGTCAGAGTCACTAGAGTCCTCAGAGTACTATTACTAGCAGTTCAATATATATTCAAACATGAAACCTAGGAAGATCTATGGAAGATGAGATGAGACTCCCTATCCTTAGGGGAGATGGGTATGAAGACCCTGATCAACAATGGTTTCTATGTGAAGTTGTATGGAATATTAAGAATGTCACCTACGAGGCTGTTAAAAGAAACCAATTTAGCACTACCCTAAGGGACCGCGCACTGAGCTGCTACATGAAGCTTGTCCAAGGACTTGCACAGCCTGATCCATTGAATGAGATCAAGAATTCATTGATTTTAGAGTTTAAGAAACCTAAATCAGAGTCACAATGTATTACAGAGATGAAAGAGATCAAGAAAAAGGTAACGGAACCTGTTTAGGAATTCAATATAAGATTCAAGACTTTAACAGGTTGATTGACTTTTTAGATCCCATATGAACATAACAAATAGTGGTTCATCATTGCTCTCTTACCACACATCAGATTTTCTTTGATGCAGCAGAAGATTGCTTCACACGCTAGGGCACTAGAGATCACCATGAAGCTAGAATCAACCGCTATGGGAGAATCCAGTTCAGGTATGAGCTAGATCTTGATTCAGCTAACTAGTTTGTCTCTGTAGGTCAAAGATGTGAAAAAGGATAAGGAAAAGGATAAAAGATAAGACATATGGTGTGTCAAATGCAGATCAGAGGGCCATGACAAGGAACATTGTCCCCTATTCCATGAATACTTGGCCTCTAGAGCTCTGAGTCCTTTGAAGCAAGTCACCTTACCCTGGTGTGAGGTATGTTGAAATAGACATCATACTGGTGAGTGTTATTACATGAAAAAGTACATTCAGACTCCTACAAAATTGTAATGCATGTTCTGTAAGTCCGTGGGACATGATGATAGAGATTGTATGGCTTACGATCTCATGCATGAGAGGTCGAGAGATATATACAAAATTCAAGGAGAAGTACAACAAGAAGGAAACACTACATAGTACAACTCCCCTAGGAGAGGAAACTTCAATCCTCGTGGTGGATTCAAATGATGAGGATGAGGAGGAGATATGGGTCAAGGCTCAAGATAGATAATCTGTTATAACTACTCACAACCAGGACACCTAGCAAGGGACTGTCAGAACCCTTGTACCACTTTCAACTAATGCAACTCCTTTGAGCATGTTATCGAGGAATGTCTAGTGTTGTTGGCTAAGCTTAAGGAAAGACGAGGACCTCAGCAGAACTCGCAAGTGAAATTTATATATGATTAACCTCGTGGAGAAGATCCCAGAGTTGTTGTTATCACTAGAGGAGGTGTTGTTACAGGAGAAGACAAACTGATCCAAGGAAATACTACAGAGGACTCAAGAATCAAGAAAGTTGCAGAGAAGACCCAAAACTTTGATGCAAAGAAAGAAAGACAAATATTTGAGGAGGCAAGAAAATAATTCAAAGCAGATCAAGGATATTCATCAAAGACATGGCCAGCAGTAAGAGAATATGGAATGCCTCAGGCATTTGATCAGTCTGCTTCACCAAGAGAAGGAAAAGAGGTAAACAAGCTCATGGAATTTCTATATACTTGTATTAAGTTGATTCAGGATGAAAGCATTGTACAAGAGATACAAAGTTTAATTAGACACTATGAACTAGGAAAGATAGACCCATTACTGAACAGGGAAGTACACCAGATCGTTGAGAAGAGAAGGAAAAACAAGGAATTACACTTAAATTATCTAATAGGTGAATATGATATAGACTATGTGATCCTCGACTTAGGGTCGGAGGTCAATGTCATGACGAAGCAAACTTGGGCACTGATGGGAAAACCGAAGTTGATCTATTCCCCTATCAGGCTCAGGATGGATAATCAACAAGTTTTTATCCCCTTTGGTAGATTGGAACATGTCCCTATGGACATTGATGGAGTAAGAACATTTAGATATTTTGAGGTAATTGAGATAGTTGATGACAACTGTCCTTACCCTGTGTTGTTAGGAATTGATTGGGATTTCAATAACTCCACTGTGGTTGTTTTAAAGAAAATACATATGACTTTTGAAAGAGATGGCCTTAGGTTCATTGCACCTTTAGATCCAAATGAAGTTCAGTGATACACAAAACCTATTAGAGAAGAAGACCACACATATGAACTGGAAAACATATACAAATTAATAGCCAGACAACAAGATTACATTAATCCTACAGCTGATGGAAACTTAAGCTGGTGAAGTGACAATGCATGTTCATCATACTCAGAAGAAGCACTGGAGAAATGGAAGAATAAGATGTACGAAGTATCTACAAGAAAATGTGCTAGATTAACCAGAGAAGTTCGCTAGATCGGCAGAATAGTAAGTAACTTACCCACTTTTGATGGTCTAAATCCTTTAGAAACCTTCTTGTCAGACTTTGAAGAAAGTGTATTAATGCAACAAGGATTGTTGGCAATGGATGAGGCCCTGAAAGAAACCCCAGCAAGATGGTGGGGGACACACAGAAACAACATTGTAGACTGGGTACAATGTCGTACCTTGATGACAACGCGATTCTCAGCACAAGTGGAAGGTTGTGAACTTCAGTACACAGGTTGAAGCTGCCCAAAGGACCATGTGTGAAGCTGCGAGAAAGCCTGGAACAATGTTCCTCAAGAAAATTTGGTACACAAATTCATCAACACACTGGACATGACACATATCAATTGGTACCTTCAAGCAGAGCTGCACCTCATCACTACAGATTGGAAAGGTATGACTCAAAAGTTCATAACCACCTTCTTATTTGAAATTCAATATCCCT
>SNQJ01S0198626.1:0-15531 GCA_010110895.2 Picea sitchensis
CTTTTGCTCATCCAACTTATTGCTCCTCCAAACAGGTTAAACACATACCCACGTGTAGATCTCCTACAATCCAGATCTCCATCCTAGTCTACATCCACAAATCCATGTATATCCACTACTCTGTCAAATCCCGATCTTCCTTCGTAGCACAATCCATATCTAGTAGTGCCATGCAAATACCTAAAAACCCTTTTTACTATTGTCCAATGCTCCTTCCCTTGTTTTTACATATACCTTCTCAAAACTCCCACTGCATGTGCAATGTTTGGTCTAGTATAGACCATTTCATACATCAAACTTCCAACTACACTTGCATATGGAACACAATACATGTCCTCCTCCTCTTCATGTGTGTTGGGACACTGATCCACATATAACTTTACACCAACAGAAATAGGAACCTTGACCAGTTTACATTCATGCATATTAAACCTCTGCAATATTGTCTTGACATATGTAACGTCTCCTTCGTTACGACAACAAGCGAAGGAGAAGTAAATTATTTTTTTTAAGAGGCAAGAAGGCAATGACGACAACATTTTAACCACACCACTGATGATGAACAAAAGCACACAACCCAGGAAATAGGCTACTATGACACCATACACAGGCACAAGGGAAACTGGGAAAACATGTGTAGAATAACAAGGAGGAAGGACTACCCTCCTGAAGAAAAAAAGACACCCCTACAAGCTAAGTGACAACTTCCCCTTCCCGACACAATGACGTTGACGATCAAGACTAGGACCTCAAGGTGTGTGAACCAAACGCATGAAGGCATTCCACCCATGCGCCCAAGAAACTTACAACGCTTATCAACACTCACACAATGCGCACCGACTCCATCCAGGTTCTCATTCCCCGCTATCCCATAGGTCATGCCATGATCCCCTCATCAGGGATCATGCTATCCCCAGGTGATAGACGCGTCTACAGCCTTGGGACCACACATCTTATCTGGACCGAGGACTCTAGACAATCTGACGTGCTATAAACCGAATACTGAAGGGAAAACCACACCCATACCCCAACAATAGGTTGAGTAATTGCCAGAGGATGAAGACTAGGGATACGCAAGCCAATACCCAACATCGTCCATGACCCAACCAATCACCTAGTCTAACTATTCAATGCTTACAATCTATTTTAACACGGGTTACCATTCTAAATGGGGCATGCCTAAATTACATTTAGTCATTAGCGCACCCGCTAATTTAACGTTAATGCAATCTATATAGAAAGTCTAAGTAATCAATACTATAACTCAATTATAATTCAATTTATCAAGTCTAAAATTTGCAATCCAGTCTTTACTTGACCAATCAAATTTTAATTATTAACACAACCCAAATGGACAATTCTATATTAATCCCAATCTCCATCCAACTAGCCATTAACTTAAATAACAACAGTAACAATCTTAATGTAGAATGCTACCATTATAACAATTAATTTAGCAATAACAAGGCATTTAACATGACAATTACCTAACAATTAATATAGCAAGAACAACATTAACTACATCAAGCAAAAAACAACATTGAAACATTTATTAACTCAATAAATTACCACATGTTTCTATTTTTACTAACTATACCAAAATGACAGTTGTCTACAAACACTAAAGGAATCATCTAAGAAGTGTCAATGCCATAAAGCCATACACATTCAATGAGAGACTAAGGCCATGTACCTAAAATTTGATTTGTTGCCATATGTCTTAATAAGATTTTTCTGTCATAAATGTTAAAAGATATTACTGTCATAATCATCTAAAGGGATTAATTACAAGACCTGGTCTTAATTAAAGTCACTCATAACCATACATTACAGTCGATGAAAATGAAAAAATCCTATAACGATACTTAATACTGCTAAAAAAGGGGGGAGGGAAGTTGTTCCAATCCAACTGTGCCAACTAGATGCGTTGCCAGGTAAAGGTAAAGCTCAGGAGTATGAAAGATGAGTTAGTTGTCTAGAAATATTGTCTTTTCCAAGTTAAGAGGCACAATCAACAATTAAGCAAACTTGTGGCCATTAGGCTACAAACGCAATCCACAATTAAAGGCAAATTTGGGGTGAATAACTGGAAAAATGCAGTCATCAAATCCAAGGAAAAACGTTGTTCCCCACGTCAGCAAAATGCAATAAACGAAATTAATGGAAAACGTGCACAGTCGACAACAAACTCAACAAATTAAATGCAAATGTATCCATGCAACAACAAGTCTCAATCCACCTTTAAAGGGGAAATCATATCCACTCAACATCAACACAGTCAACTAGACACCAATACGCTACACCATAAGGGAAAAACGTGGGCATTAAGACTGTAACAATAAGGAGGCAAAATTTGTGGTAATAAATCATGGTATTAAAATCTAGTAATAAATCTGTGGTAATAAATTGTGGTCATAAATCTGGTAATAAATCGTGGTAATAAATCTGGTAGTAAATCATGGTAATTACAACAATCTCAGGAAAGCGTTTTAAAGAAAATTCATGGGTGTTTTAAACAACAAACTCAGTCACATTTATAAGTGGCAAATGGTGGTCATTTATATAGAAAAGCATATCCATCCTGGAGGGAAATCCATGGTCTTTAAGGCAGTGACAGTAAGGAATAAAATCCGTGTAACAGTCAATCGTGGTAATAAAATAAGATGGGTAAAAAAAATGGAATTATTGACCCACTACCATTTGTTTCCTAAGATCAAGGCGACCTGAGACTAAAATGCTATCACAAATGTTCAGAAAAAACAGATAGTACCAGATAATGGGGAAAGGATACTACCATCATTTCACATTGCAAATCGCAGGAAAAAACGTTATATAGTCAAAGCACAATGCAATCACAGACGGGGATACTAAACAAAACGTAGATAAAAAAGTTTTCATTCACCTAGGATACCCAACCAAAAGCGCCGACAGGGATCATAACTAAATAATTTTTTCAAAGAATTAAAAGAATGGAAAAAAATGAATTGCAGCCCAAGAAAAAATTGCAGACAAGAATAACAAAACGTTTTTCATTTCCAGGATACCAATTATACAAAAGCAGATAGGGAAATGAAAACATTTTTTTTTTTTTGAATTGCTAGGATACCAATACAATGCAGATTTATAATCTAGCCATGAATAAAAACATAGGGTTAAAATTTATCCTTCAATACAAACATAGAGTTATAATTTATCCATGAACAAAAACACAGTGTTAAAATTGATCCATCAAGATATAAAAATGGGGTAAAAACGAGATAACGACGAGATATAAACATGCCGAGTTTAAAGAAAAACTTCGCCAACAATCAAATTTGCAGGGTTAAATAAACGCATCAGGGCACAAGGAGAACCATCAACCAAGGTCAAATATCAGAGGTAGATGGCTAACAAGAATGTCCTTCTCTCATCATCCACCCACAGAAAAGCAGAGCATTGAGATCCATAGGTCTATTAATGCCGAAGCGACAACCATAGATCAGGCTCTTGGTCGTCTGCTCTGGCGAGGATTGGTGAGATAGGAACGAAAGGAAAAAACAACCACAATCTTCACAAATCGAAACACCAAAGGGAGGTCAAGACATCCCAGGAATTGAAGGCCATGGGAGTCAATCAATCAATGAGTTATAGGCTATGGAAAAATTCAGTCATCAACTAGAACGCTAAGACAATCAATTTACTTACCCAATTAAACATGTAGATCCAAAGCATAAATCCTACTACACTCTACCATGCAAAAATAAAGAAGCGTACCATCGCTTGATCACCCACTCTGAGTTGATCTCCTGTGTGCTTCGTGCAACTCCCGCTTGCCGACCGATGAGACTTCACCAGTACCTCCCAACCAAAGCTAGTGGTACTCTTCTTCCCCCTTATCCCCCTGAACCTCAAAGGGGCCACACACACTATCTAGAGATTTAGCTAGCTCCCAACTCGCCTTGCAAGGCCGAGATACCACTCCTCACCGAGTTGGGTATCCCAACTCCCACAAGCTAAGTCAATCAAGTATAGATTTGTGCAACGTAACATTACGCAAACAGAAGAGATCCTTCATCCTCCTCCTCCCTCCATTATATAGATTTTCGAAGTCAAAAACTTTCCCCAAAACCCCTTTTAATTTACTGTTCATTAATTTAATTCATAATAATCCTCCTCATACATGTGTCACCCATCCCATTCATTCCACCAAAAACTAATTTCTTTAATTAATTAAATACCCTTATTTCCCTCACCCACCTAGAGTCACTCCTAGAATCGCTCCTAGGTGTCCCGAAATTCCCTTACAAGTTTTAATGACTTTCCCCATTATTAATTTGCTAGTTCAGTTTTAAATTAGAAAGTTCTTAAATGGTAGATACCTTACTAAGTTGGAATTACTTCTCTTTCCTAGTGTTCCCCTTCTTTGAAGGTTTCCGCTTTTTCCTAGTTTCCTAATTAATTTAGATTTCCCCTTTTTCCCTTTTTCATTTAGAACTCAATTTGGCAGGTGTAGAAATTAACTTTTTCCCTTTCCCTTTTTAATTAATAATTTTTAAATTATCATAATATAATAAAACAATTAATTCCCCCTTTTTTAATTTTNCCACACACACTATCTAGAGATTTAGCTAGCTCCCAACTCGCCTTGCAAGGCCGAGATACCACTCCTCACCGAGTTGGGTATCCCAACTCCCACAAGCTAAGTCAATCAAGTATAGATTTGTGCAACGTAACATTACGCAAACATAAGAGATCCTTCATCCTCCTCCTCCCTCCATTATATAGATTTTCGAAGTCAAAAACTTTCCCCAAAACTTATCCCCTTGATTTTTAGGAATCAATTAAATTGCTTACTCCCTTCTTATTACAAGATTAATGAAGATTATCATCATTATTTATTATATTTTTTTATTTAAATATATATATATATATATATATATATATATATATATATATATAAGGATGAAAATTACGCCACAGGTATAATTTAGACCTAGACTTTAATTTTTTGTGTTGGGTGACAATTTATTAGGGAAATTGTTTTAGAAATTTCTTATCGCGTTATTCCTCCTAAGGCCATCTATGTTCATTCATTTATCATTAGCGGCTATAGCGATGTTCCCTTTAGGATGCAGTAGGTGCTCCAAGGTTGCCACTCACCTCATATGATGTTTCCCTTGCCACGGCCCGTGCCCAGGCAGCACCACGTGCTCCAAGGGTTACCAACTGCATGTAGTGACTTGGTAGACATCAAAAACCCTTGGAGTCCAATGCACTGCAAGGTGAACTTGGGGAGACTAAGTTCCTCTAAGGAATGATCTCCCACCTTATTCTCCTTAGAATCATCATGGCTGACGTAAGTCTTCCCTCATGACCGATGGATCCCTCTCGAACTATGTAAGCGTTAACCTATAGTTCAAGCCATGGCGGAGTGCTAGTAGGAGTAAGCGGGGATGTTGTCCACACCTTTCCCTCAACATCTCCGGTAGTCATCGTGACCCCTCTGCTCCACATGTGATTACGACGAGCCTATCGTCATCCTGCATCATCATCAAATCATGTTACAATATATCCATATGGTGCATATGATTAGATGATATGCACTAATATCACATATACAACAATTAAACCTCAATTGTTCACTCCCTGACTCGATTTGTAGGTCCTCAAGGGGTTCCATCGATGCCTTTGCATCCTCGATGTCCAAAAAATCATTGCACACTCGGTAAAACCGAATCAATAACACCTATCTATGTCAATCGCGATTAAACAACATATCATCAACCCATAATGCCTCATGAACAAAATCAATGTTTTGATAGCATAATAATCCGGATCACTTACGAAGCAAGTGTCCTCAAATAATAGGTTTTCTCGGTGCGTGGGAAGCGAGGTGTTTACAATATATTTTTTGATTTAACTGAGTTTTCTCCTTTTTGATCTCTTTTTAATTTCCATGCCCAAAATAAGAATTTGAGAGAACCGAGATCCTTCATGTCAAATTAGGAGGACAATTGGTTTTTCACATCACGGATAATCTCCTTGTTGTTTTCTATCAACAACATGTGAAATCCACATACAAGACAAATAAATCAAAATGATCACCAATTAATTTAAAATGCACTACGGTGATCCCTCTTTTGCTTCTTGTGAAATGAGTTCCAACTAACATATAAGTATTAAATTTTTATACCACATCCTTGGTGATTGTTTTAAACCATGCATGGACTTTTCAACTTGCATACTAAGCTTCTTATTTCCCATCACAAAATAACCTTATGTTTGCTTCATATAGATTTATTCTTCTTCCCTTATCCCCATGTAGAGATGTTGTCTTCGCATCCATTTGTTATACTTCAAATGGATGTGAAGACAAAACTTGGATAACATCTAAATCTTATGAGTTAACATGGAAATGTAGCGAAAAAAATCCGCAAAATCAATTCCCTCAATTTGGGAATAGCCCTTTGCTACTAACCAGAGCTTTGTATTTCTCCACTTTTCCTTCTGCATTTCAGCTTCTTTTAAATACCCATTTATTTGCCAATGGGATTTCTTGTAGTTAGCAACTTCACTAGATCCCAAACCTCATTCTTATCCAAAGATACCATTTCTTCATTCATGGCCCTTTTTCAAAGATTTGCATCCTTTGAATCCCTTTGCCTCCCTAACACATTTCTAGGATCATCATCAGGTAATAGGCCGAGTAAAATTTGAATGGAAGTGGATGGAATTATGCACCTTTCGGTAGCCTTCTTTCTTGAAGTGATATCCTCAATACTAGAGTATGAGGATCTTCTTCTACGATTCCTATTCTTACATGAAGTCGACTCACCATCTTTTAAATCAAACTCTGTACTTGCGGTTTGTTTGGAAGCATGCTTTGTTGTATTACATCTGACTATACACTACCTTCTTAGTTTCTGGGTTCCCAAAGCTATAACATTTGAGACCATCTTTGCTTGTACAATAAAGATACACTTTTTGACATTCTTATCTAGCTTACTCTGTTATCCTTTGGAACATGAACATATGCATCCGCAGCCAAATACCTTGAGATGTGTGAAGGTTCCTTACCAATCCATAGCTCTTGTGGATTCTTATCATCCAACACTGATGAAGACGATCAATTGACCAGGTAACATCGGTACTTACTTGCCCTGCCTATAATTCTTTCCCTAGCCTGGCACTAGTGAGCATGCACCTTGCTTTTCCATGGGTGTCTTGTTCATCCTTTACTGAGCTCCATTGATGAGGGTGTATATGGAGTAGTTTTATGCCAACTTGATATGCGTGTTCTTATAGATTCTTCCAATTCGTTCCCAGAGAAATCTCCACCATTATCTATCATCAGCAACTTAATTATTTTCTTGTTTGATTCTCAGCAGAGCCTTAAACTCTTTAAACCTATCAAGACTTGGTTCTTCATGAGGAAATATATCAAATTATTCCTCGAGAAGTCATCAAATGAGACATTAGTGTACAGTTTTCCCAATGATGGGAGCATTACGAGGTCCCAAGGTATCACTTAGACTAGATTGTAAGATTCCTTCTTCCTGATTTTGCACCATGGGGAATCTTGCCCGATTATGTTCTCCATATAGACAATGTTCCTGAAATCAAAATATAGAAGCGGAGTTAGACATGCAGCTATTAGACATACATTTACTGTGTAGTATTCGAAGACCTTTCTCTCCGATATTCCCCAGTCTTTGTTCTAGCACATGCTTTTCTCGGGATACTACTAGAGGAGTTATTTCTTCTTCAACTCCAATATCATGAACAATGGAACTAATATACCCATCCTTAATGAACGCTTCCATCTTATCTGAGTTCAAAGCAGACTCAACAGCACTTACCATTGCTCTCGAACCATCCTGGGTTTCCTTTTCCAATATTGGTTTTACCGCGTATCCATTTTTCTTACAAAAGTCCTTATTTCTGGCAAACACAGGATGTAAATAACACTGAGCAATGTTCAATCTAGCTATCTATGAGCTTCAACTTTAATTTTCCCCGTCCTATGATTTTGGTTGTCAAATCATCACCCTAAGAAAACATTACCTCAATCATACCTTTCATATTCCAGAACCACTCCCTATGGGGAATCATATGAAGAAAGGATGTGCCTGATCAACCAACCATGCCTCATGATATGCATGTGTGCTTAAATAATCCAAGCACACATCCCCTACTTCTTCCTTGGAGATATTTTCTATTTAATGGGGTAAGGATTCTTAAAGTCCCTTCTTTTTCTCAACCTTGGATTTACACTACTTCTTGTAGTTCCCTTCTTTTCCACATCTCCAACATGCCATACAAAACTTCTAGAGTTATATCTACCCTCAGACTTAGATATCCCACTTGAGAATTAGATCTATTCCTTTCCTAGGAAAGTCCTCTGTGCAAATGTTTATGTGCTCTATCCTTCCATATTCTTTGGTCTCATCTCTTCTGGAAACAAGGATGAGACCACATCAACTTCAAAGGAAGTTTTATTACGCCTATGGCCACAATACTTTATTGCGGGAGCCTAGTAAAGAACACAATAAACTAATACATTTATCTTCATCTGAAATTTAGTACTCAATAGATACTAATTGACTTGCCACGCGATATTGAAGGTGTTCCAATGCTCTACTGCGAGTCTCCATCTCATCCTCGGGTTATACAACTGCTTTCTCAGGAATAGTTTATTCAATAGGGACTTAGACTGATACAACTTTAGCAACTTTTCCCATAAATCCTTAACTGTAGCTTCCTCGACGCATTGATGTCACGAGATTGGAGGATATAGTCGGTGTGCTTTTTTATGCGTCCGAAATTTTTCGGTCATCACATTTGAGTTCCCTGGAGTTGGTAATTGCACGGATCTGCCGCGATCACTTTAATCTTTATTATAGCGGATCTTCCGTCTTGGGCTTCACAGCTCAAAATTTTCCCATTAAACTTATAGATATCCATGTTCAAATTGCTTGCCATTTCTTTTCCTTGAAAATCAGTACCATAGATCTCCCAGCTACGTAACAAGGGTATCACATTCTGAGGCCAAGAGCCGCCGATACAAAGGTGTCTACGACCAGCAAGCTATGATACAAATGTAGAATTTATTCTAACCTTGTACAATATCACTGCAAACATATTTTTAATGAAAGAACAAAAAAAATACAATGACAAATACAAACATTGTACAGAATTTTTCCCGACCAGGGCTCCAACATATTCTATATTCATTCATGTATGTTAAATTGTTTACAATACAATATACATATAGGAAGACAGTGGCATCCAAACCAATCCCAATAATGACGTATTGGTCAAAACCTTCATTCATAACCAAAATGAAAACCATCGGTAAAAACCATGTGCTGAAAAACCACCCTAAATGTGACATGACACCGGTAGAAAATGTTTTCTCAGGGGAGCCTTGAATTATCTGCGGGGCATTCCCACCTGGCGCTAGTGAATCGCTACGCGGCGGTCTTAACACTACTACTGGTGCAAGAATATAACATGCCAACAATGTGGCCTCGGACAAAGTCCTAGCACACTGGCCCCCCTTACCATTCGACCCCTAGTTACATTGCATGCCATATGGCCTAGTTTTTAAAGCTCCACGTGAAAACTTGGTTGTTAAACCCCTTGGGCATGAGCTGGTGGTTATGCCCATTGGTCGAAAAGCTAGCCTGAATGACCAGGGTTAACCCCATAACCTATGCACCCAAACAATATGGAACCGAGTCACATGCGATGGAGGTATGTAGTGGTAACAAACTAGGGGCTAAGCTCCAACATATGTTCCTATACAATGAGGGTTTGGTCATATCACATCGGTCACGTGGTAAATCTTTCGTTGGGGGGCTAGGGCTAGGCCCCAGTCCTTTCTCCACCCAATGGTCAATGCATTCAAACATAAATATAAATGGTGTCAATATAGGTTAATACCCACTAGGTAGGCGGGTTTGTAGCCCGACCTATGCTCAAGACGTTCCCCCATGGCAGAGGTCATGTGGTCGACTCCGGTGGAGTCCAATAAATGTTTCCCATATTCTATCAATGGGGTTCATGTGGCGGCCCGAAATTTGGGCCACATGGCATCAAGTTATTCTACCAACAAAGGACACATGTCAATCAACCATTAGTACACCTATCTACCGAGGTGTCGGCCAGTCATATTCCAGTACCTACCACGCCGATTACCCGCACATTATTAGTACGGTTAGCAAAGACCTTCGCCCTTCCGGTCATACGAATGTACCCTTATATCACCCCTGTAATAGTGACACATGTCAATCCCTGACTCATCCACCTGTCTACCCACATCAGTGCCAACTATACCTTGCCACGTTAGTTGTATGTCCTACTCTGATCCAGTTTCCATGTAGCCTTTGTATGGGCTTGTCTGATCATCGTTTTTTCCTATTTGGCTCAAATGAACAAAGTGCAATATGTTGAGCATACAATGTTCATTTGAGCCCATTCAAGATATATTGGTTTTGTATCGATGAGGTCTATGCACCGCGTGCAGCTTTGAATCCATTCTGTTTGTTAGCTAAGACCTTCCACTGGACCCAATTTAGTGTGAGACACAATTCCTGGTCGATGGATTCTCTGTACAATAATTCTCAAAGGAAAAGCTTCTCCTTTTACCATGACTCCTATTTATAATGAAATCTATCTACCTAGGGAAAATCTAGGGGAAGATCCTTCCTAGAAATATTATATTAGGTCTTCTTACGTTTAACTTATTCTTCCTTATTACTAGGCATTATTAGTATTGGAGCCTTGTGCATGGAAATATATTATTCTACCTACAGCAGGGGGTTAGGGAGGTTAGGTCCTAACATTCCCTCCCCTTGAAGAATATCCTTATCCTCAGGCTTGAAGTTAGTAAGTTCTTGTGGAATGGTGGTAGAGCTCCCACTTAGTGTCTTCTAGGGTTGTATCACTCCCTTTGGACTCACTTCATGATGGTGCAGTGAGAGATGATGTTGCACTAGTCCCAAGACTACTTGGTTGAAACCAGATGCAACCTTCTTGATCCAACTCAAGGAGACTAATTTGAGTTTGGAAGTTATTTCCAATAACTGTATTGTGAGGGGAGACATGAAAATGGGATGGAACTTAGAATGACTAGGTAGATCTAATTGGCAAGCCACCAATCCCACTACCTTGAGCACTGTATAAGGATCATAAAATTTAGGAGCAAGTTTATGATAGTGTTGGAAGCTTTTGGTGAAATACTTCAAGGTTTTGGGTCGAAGAAACACTTGAATATAATTCAACAAATTGATGTTTGGAACAACCTCCCAGTCTACTTGTTACTTCATGCGATTATGAACCATGAACAAATTCTCTTTGATGGCCTGAAGAATAACCTCTGTGTAATATTTTTTTCAACTTCATGAACCTTCAAAGCATATGGCATGTAGGAGAGAATCAACGGTGGCTTTTGGCCATGTATGGATTCAAAAGTAGTCATGCGAGTAGTTGTGTGAGTAGAGATGTGTTGTACCACCATTCATATAGGGGTAGCCATTGGTCTGACCAATGTTTCTCGGATGCAAATCACCTCAAATATGATTACAAACACTTGTTTACAACTTTAGTTTGGACATCTGTTTGTGGATGATAGGTAGTGTTGAGATACAATTAGGTTCCCTGTAGATTGAACAATTATTACCAAAATTGTTGGTGAAAGTGGGATGTCGGTCAGAGACAATGGAATGAGACATGCCATGAAGCTTGAGATTATATTATCTATTGGGTTATTTTTTTCACTTGGGTGACAAAAGAGGGTATATAACTATCCAGTTAGGCTAGCAAGACAAAACAACAGTTTGTTAGTTGATTAGTGGTTCAACTAAATAGAAAACAATAAATGAACAACAAAGTAAAACTAAACTAAGCATGTAACAATTAAAATAGATGCAAGAAAGAGTCTCACCAAGGGAATGACAACCAAGTATTGTTGGTCGTAAGTTGATAACACCTAGAATATGGGGCTTACATGAGTCCCCTCTTCCTTTTTGGGAAGGTTCTTGAGTGCCCAAATACAAATATTTTTCTCTTCTAACAATGGCTGAAATTGAAAATACAATGGTGAAGAATAGATATTTTAAATTCTCAAGGAGAGAGGTGCAACACTATGAATGCTCAAATTGTTCTGGGAGAAAATTTGGCTTCTCAAGCTATGAATGCTCAAATTGTTCTAGGAGAAAGATGGCTTCTCAATGAAAAATTGAACATTAAAAACAATACTCAAATTACTTCTTCTTCTTTGCATACAATGGCTCTCTATTCATAGGAGGATGACAAGATTCTTCCAAACTAGTTCCAAATGTGAATGGGAGGACTTTGAAGGTACCTCACATCCCTTTCAATGATCCCAAGGTGGAATTTGGGGGACATTTTGGGTATGGGGGAGTTCTTCTCCATCCCAAAAGTGGTTGAGGCCCAACCAAAATAATTAATGTGTTCTTTTTGCATCCGCATGGGTTTTCCCACAGTTAGTTGCGTGGACCACGCGTTGTGCACATTATATGCCATGTTAGCCCGTGTGAATGTGTGAAAAATATTTTTTCTCAATAAGCGTGGAACTTGAGAACCAATTTTGTATAATTTTGTGCTTATCTTTCCAAACTGAGTGTGATCCTTCCATAATTATTGGTAGTATGTTGTGCTTGTGTTGATTGTTTCTTCATCCATTGTTTTTGTTTGTTGTGAGAAATTTTTCAGTGATAACAGATTCCCCCTGATGTATGAGTTTAGGAGCATACATATAGCCAAAATACATCATCATTTATTTTGGTTATGATGGATTGTATAAAAGCACGAGAAAACTTTGTAGTGGGGGACAGTGAGAGGAATCCTTTGGAGAGAGAGGGGAAAAAAATATATGTACCAAGTATTCTATAGAAAATATTTTTTTTGTACAAATGAGGTAGGCATTCCCCATGCTCATGTCATGAGGACATAAAATGATAACATTGACTAATACTACTAGTGAATTTGATATCTATAGTGCCCTCGGGGGCGTAAAAAACAACAAATGATGGTTTAGATCGCTGAATTGGCTGTGAATTGAGAGGTGAACAACTCAGAGGAATTAATGGCCTATCAAATTCAGAGGTCTTCATATGCTACTATAAATTGCAATGGTCATGTAGTAAGACTCACCATAACATGAATATTTCTTGGTGTCAAATGTTATGGAGGTCAACGACATCAAGAAGAAATGATGACTCTTTTTTTTTCGTCTAAGTCTACTCATTAATGGTGGGATGAGAGCCAAGATATTGCCACCTTCCTCAAACCTTGTGTTGATGTCGACAAGGAAGTAGGCGTGGCTATAAGAAGCAAAGGGATTCTTGACATCAATTGATCGAAATGGTGTTAGAAACTGTATTGGTGAAGGTGAATGGGATGATAATCATGAACAATGTCTGGAATATATGGAATTCAAGAACTTCCTTTGGTTGGGGGGTGATGATGGATGGCAGCAACCATGAAACACGATCTGGAGTCAGGGGGATGGCCAGATATGGGGTGAAACTGTGATGAATGGGTGAGACTACAAGGAGATGTAAAATAGGTCAAAATATAGCGATGTGGAAAATGGGTGTTTTTAATGGTCATAATTTTGGCTAGGGTACAAGTATCTTGCAGAGGTAATGAGGGAAGTAAAACTGCCCCAACCAAGTGAGACATGGTTTGTTGTGTGCCAATGAAAAACATCATCGATTGTGATGACCTAAATCTATAGTACATGTTGAAATTGAAAGACGCTTTATACAATTACCAAATGAATAAATAATGGGGTTGAAAGTACATTTATAGAAGCAGTTTCCCTAATGAATTATGGCTCAGACGATATAGTGTGCAAGTCGAGACTGGTGGAGGGTGGGGGCCCCATTGGTTAGTTTTTTTTACCGGGTAGATGAATGGAGGATGATCTTGCATATGGGCAAGTAGTGTTGAATGAAATGGAGGGTAAATGATGATGCAGAGGTACATTATTAGAACCAAAACCATATGATGTGGGAGTCCATAGTGGGTAGGATAGAAAAATGATGAGAAGAAGCATGAGGTTCATTCTTTGAGATGAAAAAATATGAGGACTCCAAATCCTAAGGGGGAATAATCAACATGAGTGTTATTTTTCTTAAGAGAAAATGGATGTGGGATGACTCATGTGGGGGAGACTGTTAGTGGATAAAAACACTAGAACAGATGGAGGTGAGGGTGTTGTAGAGATTCCCGTAGGGACAATAGGGATAAATGTTAGGGGGTATGATTGGAAAATGTAATTGTGAGAAGAGGGAATGATTTCATGCCATTTTTGAACATATACTTGAAGGCGCCATAGCATGTCGAAGACTGAATGGGTTGTATATTGTTGTACCAAGTACCTACACAAAAAAACATCAAATACCAGAAGTGAAATGATAGTGGGAAAGATGTTGCACGAAATTGCAAGTAGTCAGCGCTCCTCGATGTAGCGTGACAAGGGAATAATTGCCTCTCATGGATCCTTCAAATCTGGCAGTGGTGATTTTACCAATAACCTGTGGATTTTGGTGTAACGACAGACGTACTTCCAACAATTGGTATCCAGGCTAGAGGTCATGAGTTTGATACACACTCGAATCGTGATGAGGGGGAGATTGTTGCACGAAATTGAAAGTAGTAAGCACTCCCCAGTGTATTGTGACAAGGGACTAATCCCCTCTTGTGGATCCTTCAAATCTGGTGGTGGTGAGTTTACCAATAACCTGCGAGTTTTGGTGTAATGGAAGTCGTACTTCCAACAAAAGCATACCTGAGATTTTGACATTGGTGGGAAAAATGGTCCCTTGATGGAAAATTTTTGTGCTCCTAGAAGGTGGGAAAGGAGCAATGCGTTCCTAGAAGAGGTAATCCCTGAAGGAGGGTAGGGAGCGATGATTTCCTAGAGAAAGTCAGTCCCTAAGGGAGTTTAGGGAACCATGGGTTCCTGAACAAGGAAATCGCTAAAGAAGGCCAAGGAACGATGGGTTCTGAAAAAAGTCACTCCCTGAAGGAGGTCAAGGAACCATGGGTTCCCAAACAAGGCATTCCCTAAGGGAGGCCATGGAACAATGGATTTATGAGAAAGGAACTCCCTCAAGGAGGCCAGGGAAGCATGGGTTCCCAAAAAAGTCAATCCCTTATGGAGGCAAAATAATTATGGGTTCCTAAGAAAGATAATCCCTAAAGGAGGCCAGGGAACCATGGGTTCATGAAAAAGGCACTCCCTGAAGGAAGTCACAAAACAATGAGTTCCTAGAAAAGGCACTCCATGAAGGTGTCCAAAGAACTATGGGTTCCAAAACAAGGCCCTCCCTAAGGGAGGCCAAGGAATGAGGGGTTCCTGAAAAAGGTACTCCCTAAAGGAGGCTAGGGAACCATGGGTTCCTAAAGAAGGAACTCCCTAAGGGAGGCCACATAACAATGAGTTCCTAAGAAAGGAACTCCATGAAGGAGGATTTAGGACAATGAGTTC
The DNA here is from genome assembly GCA_010110895.2 of Picea sitchensis. Classification (NCBI taxonomy): domain Eukaryota; kingdom Viridiplantae; phylum Streptophyta; class Pinopsida; order Pinales; family Pinaceae; genus Picea; species Picea sitchensis. The sequence continues at coordinate 15,503 of SNQJ01S0198626.1, forward strand.
CTTGAAGAAACACTCCTTTAAGGAGGCCA
>SNQJ01S0198627.1:0-17160 GCA_010110895.2 Picea sitchensis
AGCTCTCGACACAGAGCCTCACAAGAAAAGAAGTTTCTAAACGTCACAAATCGATGTGTGGCAATTATATAGAACATCTTTCGGCCGAACTAGTTTTCGGCCGAAATATTGTTCGGCTGAACAATCTTTCGGTCGAACAATAGTTCGGCCGAAAAACTATTGCCGGAAAAAAATTATCCAGCCGACCAAATTTCTACACGCAAATTGAGGGGCCGGTTATGGCTCCGTTCGATTTGACGTTTATATTTTCGGCCGAACAATAGTTCTGCCGAAAATAATATCTTTCGGCCGAAAAAATTATTTAGTTCGGCCGAAAAGTGGTTTTTGGAAAATTTGGAGACCCGATTGTCACGAAAGTGTAACCCACCTTCGTGATTTCACCCCCTACGCTCTTGGATATTTGGAGAGAGATGATGCGCAATATGATGTCTCTTATGCAAAATATCGTCGGAGCTAGTAGGTTACTATGAGAGAGGAGGGTTTTCGATGATACACATTATTCCTCCAATACTCGTTCATCTAGTACCGCATCGACTGATGAGGGTGTCCATGATCATTCTCCATGCCCTCCTCCTCCTCCTTCACTTCACCCAAATGAGAAGGAAACACCTGTTCCTCCACCACATGATACTCCACTTCCTCTTGCCCATCCATCATCTTCTACTACATACCAGGCCTCCACTATTGTTGTAGATATGATTATCACATCGGTTGGACCAGATATGTTATAGCAGTTATTTGACTTGTTTTTTTCTTGTTGATGTATTTAATTTATATGTTGATGTTGAATATCACAAAATACATGAACATAATCCCAGTTTTTGAATCAACATGTTAACATATCATCAAAAAGGTTGTACTATTAAACATGCGTATCAACCATATTATTACTTATAATATCAACATAGATTATTAGGATAAATAAGAAACTATATGTAAATTAAAATATTACCATGCAATATTTAAACATGTTTCCAACTATAAAATTATATGTCGTTTCATATATATATAATTAAAAATAATAATTAAATAACTCATGCATGGTTTAAAATATTCATAACTCAAATTCTCAAGCAAGGATATACAATGAAAAACTTAAAATTTCCCTAAGATATTGAAGGATCAAAGCCATATCACTAACAAAAGTTATTTATACAAGTTCTTGAGTCTATCCAAGGGTAGGAGGATTGTTAATAAATGGATAAATGGCACCTTCTAGAAACATCAGAATTCTAACACCATTGTGACAACGAAACAATGTTTTGGAAATCTCTTTTTTAAGTCTCAATGCTTCAAAAACATGTTGGTAAGGGGTCAAGCTTCTAACATCTTAAGGCCTTTTTCAAAACAAAAAAAAATCTCGGATTTGTATTTGGCAATTACTTGTAAAAATAAATTCTTAAAAACTTCAAACTTGACATATTTCTCCTACAAGGAAAAGACTTTTCTACCATTTTAGTTGAATGTTAGCATTGGAATTAATTGTTCCAAGATGTTTGAGAGTAGTTTCAACATCATAAAACTTTATATGGAGAAAGTAGAATTTCATATCCCATTAAAAGTTTAACTAGTTTGACATTTTTCAGGATTTCACGATTGGAAATACTTAGTTTTAAGTGTAAAAACCTTTGTGAATCTTACCAATTATATAAAATGTCAACTATAAAAATTTTGGAGAATTTTTTATAAAAACATGTTGTTGTGACTTTATCATGAAAATAATTATTAAATTTTTATATTAAACATGCAACGACATATAAATATATTCAAATAAAAATATAAAATTCCATTTCAATCAATCATTCCATGCAATCACAATTAGTTTGAAAGACAAACATATTATGCATCAAACTGACTATTAACCAAATAAAATTGTTCAAACATTTTTTATAATTAACTTTTCATTTCCTTCGTCACAAGATGAATAAAAAACAATGTAATTAGTGAAATAATGATAACAAAAAGATGCAACAACAATATAAATGATGACATAAAATATGTCTATATGACTCTCCGTTGTCATCACCCTAATTATCTTCCTCAATTAGCATGATGACATTGTTGTTCTCTAAAATAAGAGAGAAATTCAAATAATAAGCCTCTTCAAGGGGGCTACCTCCTTATACAACACATAAATGTCCAAATACAAGATGATTCCAAATGAAAATGTCTCCTTGGTATATATAGGAGACTTGGAGGTATAATTACAACTAATGGACCCAAACCGACATAAATAAAATAACATTACTAATGTAATATGCCCCAATTAATGGGTAATGTGTCATTATTTAAGGATTAACAACTAGAGGTATGAATCTCCTTTGATGTGATCCAACGTACAAATGCAGATAATTTAGATATGGAACGTCGTAGATCTTGGGGGAAGTCACGGTTCACACACCCATGCACGAGCAGAGGATAATGACACTACAAAGTAAACACAAAAGAAATTAATTATTTTTTATCCCAAGGAATAAATATTAAAACAAATAATAATATCATGTTTTTGACATATGCACTTAGAAGGTTCAAATGGTCATGTGATTTAAACCCTGACACATTGTCTTCCAAAGTGAAGCTAATTCATAGTGAAGACCCATATAAAGAAGGCACCTTCACAACCAATATAACTTCCTTTTCCAAAGAAAGATCATATTTCTTCAAAATACATGGGACATCACCTTCTTTGAAAGACCAAGAGGGACCAACCTCTCCTCTACTTTCTTGTCTGGTCCAATGTTTGTTTTTAGTTTTTGAAGAAATAAGATCTCTCCTAATAGCCAATGCGTCACTTTCTTTTGATGATATGTGCCTCCATAAAGAAGATGAAACGTTTTTAAATATATGCATGGGATCTAGTAAGTGGGAACTATTAAGATGCTCCCAATATGGGATCACATAAAAGACAGATTTCCTTTGAACATCCCAATGGGAAATTTCTCAACATGGGTGTTGAATAATTCTAGCTCATCGACCATAATTGGCTCATTTGAATCGAATATTTCTATAATATCCTTCTTCGTCTCGCTCTCATATGCTCTAAGTTTGTTTACTAGTGTCATTATTGTAGGCCTTTGGGTTCTCTCTGGTTTACCATTGAAATCATATGTTTCTCTTCTGTAAGGGTTTTGTTCTGGGAGGAATACCTTGGAACAATCGTACATTGGCTTTTGTAGGTGGTTGGACCACCTATCCTTCAGAGAAGATCCAAAAAATTTACATGCATGATACCCGTTTGTTACAAGACCTGTAAAATTATTAATTTATATAGAGAACATTAGAATTGAATATTAGAACCACCGCAATGAATTAAATATGTCAAAAAATATTGTTACGTATAAAAAAAATCAATAAATATGTAATTTACTAGAGAAAACTCCTAATCCTGGATAATCATGTGTGGTGTAAGTACATATTTCACACAACGTAAAATTCCTCTTTGTTGTGATGGGTATTTATGCACCATATACATGTATCCCTTCCCATAATTCATTTAATTTAGATACCAATGGTTGTAGGTAGACATCCATATTATTCACTTTTCTTCTACCAAGGACTATAAGAGTCAACATAAAATGTCCATTCTTCATGGAAAACCATGGGGTAATATTGTTATTGATCACGACTCAAGGACAAAAAAAATAGTTGGTGTTTTTTAGGGAATATGGGTTGATGCCATCCATGGCTATGTTGAGTTGTATAATTTGTACTTCATCCTTGAATTTTTTGATCCATGTATCCTCTATATGCTTCATGGATATTGAATTTGTTGGGATTCGCATAACTCCTGACTCACTTATGTGTGAGGCATGCCATCCCTACAACATAGATAATTCTTTGCAACGAAGGAGCCTTTCAATACTTGGGATTATAGCCACGTGTCTCAATATATAATGAGGAGGACCATGTGATTTACCATTTTTATTTGATTTATGGTACCTATCATGCCCACATTTCAGACATATCTCTTTGTCTGCATATTATCCTCTATATAGAATACAATCATTCTGCCATGCATGATATGATATGTACTCAACACCCAACATTTTCAACATCTGCTTTACCTCTTCGCAACCACTAGGCAAGTCATTGTCACTAGGAAGAAGCTTATCTTTGAATAACCTACAGTTAGTGGGAAATAGAAATGTACAATGTCATTTAACATTCATAAAATCGATTATTTTTAATATTGATTGTGTGACAAGATTTCCCAAAATATAAGGGAATTGATGGTGAGCTACCTCAATATTTATGAGAAACATATGTTTGACATGCCAATGTTTACTTCCAATTTGTACAGTAACATTGTTGTCCCCAACTAGGTAGACTTTGATCGACTAGGTCCAAAGAGAGGGGTGGTGGAAGGAGATTTTGGGCTTTCGAAAAAGGTATCAGTGATATGAGCATCATCCCCTAGCTCATCATTTTGGAATGAATCTAACAACATTGTATCCATGGTAGTCGTATCCCGTAAATAATTATCCATACCAACCGCTATTTCATTGACTTCATTTCCAACTTGTGAAGAACTATTATTGTTGTAGTCATTCCTAATTAGTGAATTTGGACGTAGTGGGAATTGAATAGGTGGTTGATTCAACCATTCTTGGTATGATTCCTCTAAGTTGTGCTCTTATTTCATCCTTCTCTTAATTTTACGTTGTAGTGGGGTACAACGGAAGATGCTAGGTAGGTCTCTCATCATCAGTATCCTAATTTCAAAAATATTGAGCATTACTACATTGACGATATTAGTAAGCAAAATGAAATTGTTTTGGTCAAATTACACAAACAATTATTACCATCATTTACCTGGATTGCGCCTAGAAGATGGAATGTTATAACTGGTAGGGTAAAGAGGTTGTCCATTTTCATTTACCAACTACTTGCAGTATATTTCTCCTTATAAGAGTTTCCCACATTTTTGTACTGGTGGAATATTTTCTGCATCTAAACTCGATTTAAAATCAGGATCCTAAAAATTTGGATACATTTTTATTCAGTATAACATGGATAAAATAAACAAATTCAATTATATAATCGAAATATAAATAAAATATAAACTTACTCGAGATGGAAATGGAGAACTCCACGATGGACATTGAGCAATATGGAATGGGATGGAATTTGAAGAATTGTCCATTTGATATTATAATATTTTGTCCCTGCATTTGAGTAAAATCAACAATAAATTTTTAAGAATAAAGTGACTTTAAGCAGAAAATGTATACTATGAAGTACTGCAAGTTATGTGGATTCATCTTAAAAGACAATTTAAGATGAATATACTATTTAATGTGCAAACAAAAATTCAGACAACTTTTAAAGCATAATGGTATGCTTATTTAAACAAAACACATCATTGCATCTATAACAATATAAATCAGAGGGGCGTTTAATTACTATCTACACCAGTTCTCAAGATTTCAAATAAATAAAAAATAATTATATGATATCGGTGCTACAAAAACATTTAGTGCATTGGTTCTTTGTATAAACAAATGTACAAGTGTGTTATATTAATAAATGTACCGATATTAATAAACATGACATTGTCTTTTTACAATTGAAAAATGAGAACGAAATTATTTTTCGAAAATCTAATTTCATAGAATCCTTTAAATAGTAAGAATCTATTCACTATTTCATTATATTTCCAAAATTTATAGGAGAGAGATTTGCAAGAGAGACATATGGGGAGATCTGTGGAGAAACAAAATAATTTGGAACAACAAAATTATTCAGAAGATCAAAATTTGAAGGGTATGTTGATTCACTCAAAATCGTTTTCATAAAGTCCTTAAATTAGTATTAATATATTCACTATTTCATTATTTTTCCAAAATTTGCAGGCGAGAGATTTGCAAGAATGACATACTGAGGAGCATCGTGGAGCACCATAATAATTTCGAACATGAGAATTATTCAGAAGATCATAATTTGAAGGGTATGGTGATTAAATCAAAACCCTTTTGGAGGAACAATATTATTCAGAAGATCAAAATTTGAAGGTTTTTGATTCACTCAAAACTCTCCACAATAAAAAATTTAAATTTTATGGTTGATTTCAATAATATTTTTTTTTTACAATTTATATCCCTATTTAGATTTAATTCAAATTCATAAAAAATATTAAAAAATTCCATACTTACCTTAAACCCTTTTTTATTCTTTCTTATGTGACTGCAAAATTTCACCTTAGGGTTTAACTCCCTCTATCACTTCACAATTAGAGATTTTCATTTTAAGCATTTTAGATTTAATGGGTTTGCGTTTCTATATATAAGGAGATTGGCATGTGATGCAAGGGGACCACTTATTGCATTGGATCCAAGCTCTCTCAGCCTTGTCACAATTTTTTTTAAATGATTTATGGTTATCGGTGAACCGATTGGACTATAACACACTAGTGCGCTTACCAATAAAGAACACTGGAAATGATGTAACATAATTAAAAAAAAAATCCGTTCATTCGTGTGCAATTTTTTTCATTCATGGTAATTTTTATTTTCGTTTTTACTCTAGTCGCAGTGCTTTTATCGATACATATCACACCATTGTAATTTAAAGTATTTTTTTAAATTTGTTTTTTCTTTTCGGTGCATTTCCTGTATCGAAGGCACCGATGCTTTCATATTATTAAAGCGCACCAGAAACCAATTTTTTTTTTAGTTGAAAGTTATGTGATTTATTTATAAAATATATTTAATATCTTTTGTATTGAATGATATATGTTGTATATTGATAAAACAATGCGTGAGAATAGTTCAAGTAACAAAAATTATGATCGACATAATGATAGGCAACTTATTTGTGAATTCTATACAAAATTAATATGTTTGAACTATATGTAAGTTTAACTAATATGTATTAGTTAGTGTGTATCATGTAGATCCAAAAAATTAGGAAACTCAATAAGATACTTTGTGATCTAAGTGCGGAAGATCGTAAAAGCTTGATGGAAAAATTGCAAAAGGATGAATCGGGTGAATGAAAAAATTCAATATGAGTTCTTTTTTCAATTTTCAATAATAATATACTTAATAATATTATATAACATGTTTTAAACAGTATATTCATTTACATATATTTAATTTTCTATACGAACCAAGAACGAAGGAACAAAATGTAGTCCTAAGAAAATAAATTTATAGAAGATGTAAATGATGATGAATTGGTCCGTAACTCATATGGAGTGGCATTGGAGGTTAATGAAAGGTGGGGAAAATTTTACAAAACTATGAGGGATATAGTGGAATGAACACGTATAGATGTACTTTCCACTTATAATACAAAAATCAATCCAACGATTCCAAGAACCAGGTTATATCTAAACTATAGGAAGTATTTCTAAAGCAATGGTCAATGAGACCTGTCAAACCTGCAATAGAAAAAACATACAACAAAAAAAATTAATCATTCAAAAAGTAATATTCCTAAAAATGTTTTTCTAGAATATGTATATATTACTACAAAGCATTCCTTTATTAATAACAAATTTGTTATATTTAGTTTTCATGTATCAATATAAAATAGTTTAATATCATGTTATTTCTTTAGGAAGATTATGAAAACCCCAAAGGATCAATGAGATGATATCTGAAATATGTTAGTATGAATGTCCAAAAATGTGTACAAGGAGATGATCAAAGAAATGGACATAATTGCATCGTGGGAGGAGCCATATTAACAACAATGTTCTTCCAATGTATGAAATCATTGAAATTTTCTATCGGATACATATAAACAAATAATTTAACATTAAATATTAATTTTCGGGTATTTTCTTATAGAAAAGACAACAAAATGGAACCCATTCAGCAAATAAAACAGGACGACCAGGAAGAAAATGGTTGATAACAAAATTTGTGAGTAATTTTTATTTCCTTATAACAACTTAAGATTTCACTTTTGTATATTTGAAGTTGTTTTACAACATGAATCCTTGAATGTCTTCAAACATGTGCTAACATACAAAGAAGAGTCACCAGAAGAATTGATTGACATTGGGTTAAGTATGAGTTGTCAGTATAAGTTGGTATATCAAAAATTGATTGTGGAAATTGTAAGTCTCTATGTTGTTTTACTTCTCTCATTTTATAATTAATGGAACAAAAGAGAATCATTTATATTAAATCTATGATTTATTATGGGGTATAAAACTTGCAGGAAACAAAGTATGGAAATGTTCCATCTACAAAAATAAAAATGTGTATCATTTAGGACTAAATTCTTTGTATGGTATATCGCTTTTCAATTTACAATCATGTATATTATTTATTTCAACTTTCATTATTCTCACCAATGTAGATACACTCATTACACTTTATTTTTATTTTTGTAGATGGAACTTGAAGAAGAGGAAAACAATCGAGACAATCAACAAAACATTCGGCCAAATAACCCAAGTTATGGAAGTAGCTCGAGCAATGACAACAATTCCAACGAAGAATGATGATCAATACATTTGGATATCAATGCAAGTTGTTGAATTTTTTGAAATAATTGTATGTGAAAATTAGACATTTTCTTTAATATAATGGACATAGTGTCCCAATTGAAAGACAAGGGGTTACCAATAAGTGTCCTATTTCATATGACAAAGAGCTGCTTATTGATATATAATAAAATACGTTTTATTTTAGTCTATTGTGTTGTCCAATGTTGTTGTGAAATGTTACTTTGTTGATTAAATATATGGATGATTAAATATTATAATGAAGAGATGCATAATCTAATTATATAACAAATTAATCCAAACATCATATCCAAATGCCCTATACACAATTTAATTTACATGAATACTATTATAAGATATATGCCAATTTGTTTTATGAACAATGGAATTAAAAAATAACAATAATTGCAGTGTCATAGGTCAATGTTTCTAAAAAGAGAAAATGAACACTGGTGCATTTAATGCTAAAATGCACCGATGATGTAATACAATGTGCACCAATGTTGTAATACAATGATCCAACATCGATCATAATACTATCTTAACAACAACAACAATAATAATAATAATCGGTCTTCCGATGCGCTTAATTAAAACAACTCATTGTTTCTTTTGTATTAGACTTCCACATCGGTGCATTCCAAATTTCTTGCATCGGTTGGGTTTTCTTGGTAATGCATCGATGCATGGTATCATATATTCGATCGGTGCATTGTTATTATTAAATCACCGATGCGTTATTATTTAGAAGAACACACATGCCCCAATATGTTTTAGAATGCCCGGTGCTTTTGGTGAAATGTAAACACCGATGCTTTAAGTTTGAGAATGCACTGGTGCATATACACCATGAAGCGCACCACCTAAAAAACCATCCACTAAAACCTCTAGCCACCCATTTTTTTTTAGTTATAATAAAGTTTCATTATAATCTTCATAAAAACATCCGCTACAAAAAAACACATGTTTTACTTGAGGGTTTTTTGACAATTTTTGCCAATTTTGTAACACTTAAAACGTCCTCTATAACCTTCGCTACAAGATCTTTTCCTCATAATGAGAGTGTTCCTAAGGATTGTGGGAAGGCATTTTAGTCTATTTGAGGATTAACTTTTCTATTTTGTGAATGAGAAGATAGTGATTGCTACTCCATTTTTTTTTGTTTCCCTTTATATTAATTTTACAAATCTATTTGATATGATCAATGTATGTTTGTCAACTTTATATAATATTTTCATATAAAATATCTATACTCATGAATTTTCCATTCAGTAATTTTGTTTATACAAATTTGAAATTTTGATAAGTGCTTCCAATCATTTTTTTAAACTATAACTTAATTTTATGAATGATATTTATACAAATTTGAAATTTTGATAAGTGTTTTCAATCATTGCTTTTAACTATAACTTAATTTTATGAATGAAAACTTGTATATTATCTAGATGTAAAATTAAAACATTAACTATACACTAAGTACATCGTGAAAAACTTAAATTCAATGCATCCAGTGAAAAACTTAAATTCAATGATCGTGAAAAACTTAAATTCGTGAAAAACCCACCAAGTACATCCCCATGATCCATGGATGGTAAGCGGGGTAAACCATATCCCCAAGGAGCATGAAAGTGGAACTCGTGACCTCCCCAACTTCAGGGGAGAGTACTCAAGTCTAACATCAAGACCAATTGAACTAACCGTTGAGGCTAGATTTAACTAAATACTTTACTGGATACTCCATTACATTCGAATGATCCTTTAAACTGATGTTTTAATTACTTTACCAAACACACTTTCATAAATATTATTCACCAATTTTATTTTAAACATACAAGCATTAGAAATGATGATTCCACAATTTATTTTATCGTGTACACCAACTCATTCATTTAGGTAACTTTATTGCAAAAAAATGACCAATGTTGTAATCTCTTGTTAGTCCCTGCTAAAGAAGGGACTATAGTTTTCAGTTAGAACTCAACAAGCTCGAAATTTGAATTAATTTACCTCTTTTTGAAAAGATATCCAAAGTTTGTGTAAATATGTATATGATTTTCAATTTTTTATATAAAAAAAATTATTTGTGTGATTTTATAATTTTAGTTATTCAATTTTTTATTGGTTAAGGTCATTGTGATTTGGCTTAAATACCTTGGTGTAAGCTAAAAAAATTGTTTTTTGTTAGAATTCAAAATTAATTTAAAAAAGAAATTACCATAAATTAATATTAGTTGTGTAGAGACTCTGCAAATAGATAGGTTACTGCAGTGGGAAGAGTGACAGGTTACATGTGATTGCAGTTGATTCCTACATCATCCTGCAGTTGATGCATCATCCTCCCTTTAGCCTCGCAACCTGCATGCACAATTTTGTCATCTTCATTTTCCTATTGCTGCGACCAGCCAATAGAAAGGATTCATAGTAGGTCGACGTTGAATTGTAATCCAATGATGAAGACAAGTTTTCCTTAGTATGTTATTTTTTTGCAAATTATTATAACTACATTTCACAAGTATTTTAGTTTTATGTAAATGGATTACAAATATTTATTTTTGATAAACTAATAGTCTACATATTGGACAAGTGTTCATCACTATATCCTCCATTGCATTTAGGATTGAAGCTGGTCAACATTCATGCTTTTTTTTTTTTATCGGGATTTCTTCTCCAAAGGTATCATTTCACTATTCACATAACTCATCTAAATTATTAACATTTTTCTCATTACTATTGATAAACTAGAATAATTTTTCAGATGAATTTTCAATCGTTTGGCACAAAGTTTTTTAAGCATTTGTCAAACTAAATCTAACTAAAGTCATGTTTTCTCTCCTTATTGATGATCTAATTTGGGAAATTTAAAACTGTTTCAAAATTTCAGTATTATACAAGTAATTGGGTTCAATATTCTTGTTGATGCACATTTGCAACTTGTTTATTATGATTGATTCAAGACGAAAAAGCATTGAGAGAGAGTCATTCCAATGTGAAGCGAATATGCACAACTTGCGTTGTGAACACAACCTACATCTGTAAATATATAGGCAAAGAATGTATGGGTGGAATCCTGGTAGCCTCCTCTTTGTGTGAGCATTCCAATTTATGGCGATGGCCATCACCTTCACAGGTATGATCTTCTCACTTACAATCATAATCTATGATGTCCACAACAATTTCAATCTTACCGTCCATCATATATACAATGTTTTCATTTATCTATTCTCCCACATGCAATATTATCTATTCTTGCTTATAAATCGTTATGAACTAAATCAGTAAAAACACTATTATTTTTGCATACAAACCATTTATAACAAGAAACTAATATTAATTAGTTTCTATTATGAATATTACCATGTCCTAATGCAAAATTTCACTAGTGTCGTTCTTGGAAATTCCTGCAAGGTTATAAGAATGGCAAAAATGGTTAGCCAAACCTTGAAGTTGTTATGGACATCGAAAATAGAAGCTCTTACTATGACATTGGTGATGCTTTTAGTTGATGAATATCTTGCATAGAAAAATACAATCATGGTTCCCTTCTGCTAAAATTGATAAACCTCCTTGGATTTTTGAAAAACTCTTAAGACTTGTTGGAAGAAAGAATTCCTGGAGCAATAGCATAGGAAGGCAATGCAGAAGTAGCATAAGAAACAAATCCATAGGCATAAGCGATTGTAGGTGTACTTATTATATTAAGTCGTAGGAGTTGTCATTTCATAGTCAATGCAAAAAAAAATGACAAGGATGGAAAACAAGATAGATTTTCATAGAGATCAACCTACTTCTGGATTTGGTTGGGCTTGTCTCGATTGCCTTTTGCCAAGGTGTACTATTCTTTTCCATCATGTGGTAGCTGAGGTTGCATCCCATCGCTACCTAGGATGTCCCATGTCGACTGAGAGAATGTTACATGTTGAATTGTCAAATCATCGCAACGACACCTACTCACTAATATATACTTTATTATATTAAAACTTTTTTATAATGCCACCAGTATGATTGCAATATATTTGATTTATTTAAACTAATAACTCTACCTGTCGACTCTCCAGATGAATATTGTTGAGAACACCCACTTCAAAGACCGTGTTGGATGAATGCTTGTTGGCGATCATGCATATTTTTCTGTCTCATTCCAATAATCAATTCCACCACATCGAATTTACACTTGTTTTGTCGATTTGAACTTCCAACGCACCTGAACCGGATATTGCAATGGGAAACACATTCATGCAAATGTTGTGTAGATATATCTATATGCCAATACACTTGAAATTGGCAAAACAAAACTAAAACAAACATATGCATAAATTAATAATAATAATAATAATACTCCATACACCAAATTGGTATATGAAATCCAAACAAACAATCCCCTTTGTCAAACAAGCAACCCCCTTAGTGCAACTATTTGACTCCTAAAATATTAAGTTAAATTTGGTGAATAAATTATGAATTATGTTGATGTAAAAGAGTTTTAAACTTTTAACTATTTCTTGGTCATGTATATTTCCTATTAATTTCATTAACTAAATTAATGATAAGATATATATGGATTTCCTATTAATTTCATAAGCTAAATTAATGTTAAGACATATATGGATTGGATTTTACTTTTGAACCAGGATAACAATTACATATAATCAAAAGTTTTATTTTGCTAAATTTTTTGAAAAAGAATTTATATTTTTCATTACCATTACATATTATAATAAATTACAAGTTTTATTTTGCTAAGGATTTTGAACATGAAATTTAAATTTTTTTATTTAATTAAATAATGATTAGCTTATTTTTCTTGATACACTTTGAGTGGTCTAATAATTAAGAACATTTGTTTCTTTCTAAAAGGTCATAAATTCAAATCCAAAATGAGTAGGGTATTTATACCTCCCCAAATTTTTAGAGTCAAATTGTTGAACAAAAAATTATTTATAAATGTGAATATGAATTCATTGTACTTAATTTTTAAGTCAATATGATGCATAATAAGATTATCCATTTTAACCCCCAATAATAACAATATGATGCATAATAAGATTATCCATTTTAACCCAATAATAATAATACACTTAAAATCAATTATAATAATAATAATACGTGAAAGTATTTTCATTATAATTAAATACAAATTGTTTTGCACTTTTTTTTTTTTTTTTTTTTTGAGGAAATCAACAATTAGTAGGATGCGTGCCATGAGCCCGAAGAGCTTGATTTCCTATTTTTTAAATTGCAAATTATTTAAAAATAAAATAAAATTTTAAAAACTAAATTTATAATCAAAATTTGTATTAATTAAATAAATTTTTATCCAACTTAAAAAATATATTATTAATTTTATTTATTCTCATGTTCAAAGTTTGCCGCTCTTTTCTATACACTTTGCATTTCATGATTCGGTCAAGACTCCTCTTTTCGATTGTGCAATTTGATTGTCGCCTTTTTCTATACACGTTGTATTTTATGATTCAGTTCCAATCAAGATTCAAATTTGAAAATGAGATAACCCCTCAGATTTATCGGTTTTGATCACTTCATTAACGGTTTCGACATTTTCCCTGGAAAAGAACGTTGGAGTTTTGTCTCTGTACCTACTTACTCGTGATCAGTCAACTGTTTAGTTATGTCGAAAGGCTACACTTAATCAACTGTTTAGTTATGTCGAAAGGCTACACTTATTGATAATAGGCACAATTAATGATCTTTTAACCTTATTTAATCTTAAACTTTAATCTGATGGCTATGCATTGAACATGCTGGCATATTCTTAGTCATCCTCCAAAATCAATAGATCAGATTTATTGTTCATAACTTTCTTGTATTTATCAAAGTATCTGTTAACATGTTTACTTTTTAACATTTACTTAATCACATTAAAAAATTAATATAAGGATATATATTTGTCACGTTCCATTTATCAATCTAATGCAATCAAACTTTTCATATTACCACAGACGAATTATCATAGACATTTTATATTAGAGACACACGTTTTCACTGGATTGAGATCACACGTTCTCAACTGATACCTTTGGACGTTCTCAACCGCGAGTTAGCCGGTGTGCTAGTTTAATTTAGAAGAGTAATCCATAAATTCGAGGGAAGACACGAAGAATCACATGCGTCCATCGTAAGTACCAAAAGTAAATGTCGGCAACCATGTCGCGCCTTCTCTCCCTCGGAAAAAGTGTCGGTTACAATATGGTCAAGAAGCGCCTCTTCATCATCGCGGATTCTAGAACCCCATGTGAAGATGGCCCCACCCTGGAATACGAATGCGGCAACCCCTTCTTTGAACGCGCGGTGCATATGCAGCCCACTACTTCCTATAACAGATTAATTCTACACAATTTGCGCTCAATCCCATGTGTACCGCAGTCCGCTGAGGAAATATTAACAGATTTATGTAGTAAGGAGAAAGCAGCTAATCTTTCTTCCGATTCTATATATTTGGAGAATCTCTCTGAGTCCACGAACCAAATATCGATCTAGATACCAGTTCTGGTTTCTATTCTACTTAGTTCTACCGTCGGATAGCAATTAAGGTGAATTCCACTTATCTTTAAGCGGCCATTTCTTACTTTGTGAAATGACGCCCTATACAACTGGCCACGATGTTCGGTTTCTTGTCGACAGCTGCTGCAGCTTATGCTCTAGATAGTGACTGGAAATCCCCACATGCAACATTTTACGGTGGCAGCGATGCCTCGGGGACAATGGGTAAGTTCACAGTTCGACAAAACTCCACTGTTATTGACGTCTGGTTGGGCATAGTCACAGGCTCAAAATTTTCGTTTGAATTTGCTGGTTTCACAGTTTCGATTTAACGCCCTGTGTTGGCTAAGGAATTCCATGTTGAAATTAATTTAACAGAAGAGGAGTACATCTATTGGAATGGGCAAAATTAATATTTAACAGAAGAGGAATTGATATTTAACAGAAGAGGAGTACATCTATTGGAATGGGCAAAATAATTTTTTTTTAATTATAAATGGGTTTTTAATGATCATGCCAGAATTAATGGTTTTTTAATATTCTTTTAATTATAAATGATTTTTTTAATAATCAGGATGATTTTATATAAATTGAATAGTTTTAATGGTCATAATAAATGGAAAGGTTTGATTTTAACCATTAACTTTCTTACATGACAAAATATGTCAATTCATCATTTAAATGAGTGATTCATTACCATAACAATTATACTTAAGTTTAAATTTAAGGATTTTAATTTTTTTTACTTTTATGTTTAGGTTTTGTTTACTTTGGTTTTTAAGTTTTTGCTTTGGTTTTGTTTACTTTGGTTTTTAAGATTTTAACTGTATTTTGTTTTTTATTCCATTTAAGTTTGTTTGATCTATGCAGGTCTATCTATGAACTAGATAGTCATTCAATCGAATAGCATAACAATATACTAAACACTAAATGATTAAATCACAATATTATAGAAAGAAGAAATAATTATTATTCAGGTAATTGCATAAAAAGGTTGCTTTCAAGTGTGATCAACCTTGATCCTTATAACAATACATAGCCTCATAGAACAAACAATTAGCTACTCTTGATTGAATGCCTACAACAATTTATGTTAGAAAACTACTCATGCATTTTGCATGCATTATTTAGTCAAACAATATATATCTGAATACTAACCGACAGAAAAGAAAACTGCAAATAGATTGCACCATATGAGATGATTGACAAGACTGCATCAATTACAACCATACTCCCCCCTTGATGCTGAGAGGGCTCACAATCTGATCTCGAAGTTTCAAAAACTGGACTTTAGCAAGTCCCTTAGTGAAAATGTCTGCAATTTGTTCTTGAGTCTTTATATATGTTCGTTTTACTTCCTTCTTTTGCACCAAATCTCTAATGAAATGATACTTTAAATCAAAATGTTTTGTCCAGGATTCTTGGCCAATTTGATGGCACTAGTGTTATCACAAAATATCACTGTAGGATGAATTTGTTTCTCTCCAATTTTTTCTAGAACTTTTTTAAGCCATAATGCTTGTGTACCTGCTGAGGTCAACATATTCTGCTTCTATGGATGAAAGTGAAACTATACTTTGCTTCTTTGAGCTCCAAGTAATCAAACCTGAACCAAAAGAGAAATAATTACCAAATGTAGACTTTCAGTCATCCAAACTACCTCCCCAATCAAAATCACTAAATCCAACAAGATTAAATATTTTAGAAGTGTAGTAATGAATAACAAAATTTAGAGTTCCTCTCACATACCTCAAAATCCTCTTGGTTGCCTTCATATGTATTTTAGATGGCTCTATTAAGTATCTTGAAACAAGATAAACTGAATAAGCAATATCAAGTCTTTTGTGGGTTAGAAACTTCAAACTTCCAACAATACTTTTGTATGTTGCCTCATCAACAATTTCAGCACCATCATCTCTACACAACACAATTCCATGAGCACTTGGAGTTGAGGTTGGTTTACAATCTACCATATCAAATTCCGTCAACATATCTTTCGCATACTGTGTTTGACAAATGAAAATTTCATCATCATTTCGATAAACCTCCATACCCAAAAAATATTGCATGAGACCCAAATCTTTCATCTCAAATTCATTCATCATAGCAATTTTGAATTCATCTTTCATCTTAAAACTACTACCCATATATAATAAGTCATCAACATATAGACTTACAATAAGAATATCATTACCTTCTTGTTT
>SNQJ01S0198628.1:0-17159 GCA_010110895.2 Picea sitchensis
TCCGGAATGAGGCGTTTGTTCCCAGTGGGCCCCATCCCAACGTGTCGCTAATCTATTGCGTCACACCTCTTCCCTTTTGACATACCGCCACCACCTCATGATGTCACATCTCAATATCCATCTCCGCCTGTCTTATCCGTCCACCCGTTACAAGTCATGTCTCCCTCTCTTATCCCCCAATCATCATCCTCCACATCACTCGGGTACACACGTCATACGTCCTTCGCCTGCCTCCTCACATTCCTAAGGATCCATTGGCAATTTATTATAGGCTACATATCTGTTAGCCTGTTGACCTATCCCCCACGCCCAACGGATACCCGTTCACTCAAAATTAGCCCCTGTCCCGCCATTTGCACACTGTTCACTCTCTCCGCGCACCAGAAAATTCCCCCCCTCACTGATCCAGCCATCTACCCAGCCATAGCCATTACCCGCTAACATTTTTGTTTCAGTTGCAGGTACCATTAGAAGCGATGGCGCCAAATTCTAAAAAAACAGAGGTCGAGGAGAATCCATTCCTTCCCCCTCCCGTCGATCTCGATCGGATTCCATTAGCAGACAAATATTATCTGATCTCAGAGACCAGGTGCGAATTCGATTTCGCAGAATTGTAGTTGTGGTTTAAAGACACATTCCTAGATCAAAACGATGCGTTTGGGCTCTAGGAGTCAAATTTTCCCCGGTATCTCTTTCCCCAAGTCCATCATTTCCCCAAATTCGCCCTCAAGTGTCAAGCTCATTACCTCCCCGACCAGAGAGCCATAGTTTCTTCGTCCAAAGAAACTATTTTTTTTATCACACCAGAGGCCATTGATCAGATGATGCAGATATCTAGAGCTGAATCTGCCTTCCCTTTCAACCTTGAAATCCTAACCGAGTTATACCAGAACCTATCTTTTCCTCAAAGAGCCCAAATCTTTCAGATTTTCCTCCCACAGGATGCTCATCTCCCCAAGAAAAATCCCCCGTATCATTCCTCCATGTTCTCAGAAAAGGGAAACCAAGTGATTTCATCACTTTGTTGTCTACTTGGCTACTTTTCAGACGAATGGGTAGATGAACCTATATTGGGGTTCCTATCTATTTTATCTGTTGAGGAAAAGGCCACCATCCAGTTTGACTATAGCACTTTCTTGGCAGAGAACATCCATGATCAACTTTCTAAATTCACCATAGAGGGAATGTTCCGGTATTCCTCGATAATTGCATACATGTTCATGTTTTATCAAGCAGATAAATTATCCTTCCTTATGCAGAAAATGGACCAGGACGGAAAACCGCAGGCAGTAACCCTATGGACTTCACTTCTCAGAAGAAACTCCATGGAGTTCAGTTTTAAACAGTTTATCGAGATGTTTTATCATCCGGTGGTGAGCATGCTCAGTGGGAGACCAGAGCCAAGGATAAATGAAGAGATCCAGAGAATATTACACCTCTCGGACCTCGCAAAGACGGGAGAATGGTTCCTTTATCAAGATCACACAGAGATCAGAGTGTATGGATGTGAGTTAGCTCCATACAAATTGCCCAAATATTTGCCCGTGCGGATATTTGCACTGGAGTATATTCGCCAGATGATAAATTCAGATGATATTCACTTTGTATCTCTGAAGAAAAAACAACAGCTGAGGATTAAGGGGCAGATAGGACCTTTTATCTGCAATAGTCGAGTTGTTGGAGAAGAGGCAGAAAAATATTAAAGGAAATGAAATTCAACACTAGTTTCATTTGGCAATATGAACCAAGTGGAATCATCGCAGAAATGAGAGCTAAAAACAAAAGTGCACAGTATGCTCACACACTCAAACCGGAAATTGAGAAGTATGTAAACCAGACACAGTGGGAAGAGAACACCTTTGAAGACATTGAACATGAGTCTTCCTTAATCTTGACTTCACAGACTACCACTCCACCAGTGCCAAAGGAAAAAAGACCAAGGAAAGATACCTCTCTTTCGGTCACTGAAGTATCAGCGAAGGATTTTCATTTACACAGTAAAAAGCCTAAGACCATTCATACTATTCCTAGATCTAGTGAGGAAGATACTCAATCTGCCAAAGGGGCTAAGGGAGAAGGTACACCAATTCCTTCAATCAGCTGCCAGACAATGTCTACTTCTTCTTCAAAGAAGCAGACTGGTATAACTGTGGCCACCCAAATTCCACAGGGATCCGCAAAGATGAACATTTTTGAAAAATCTGATCTGATTAAGAAGAAAAACCAGACACTAACCAATAGCACCTATGCTCAGTTCTGGAAGAAAACATCCACAACACAACACAGACTATTATCGGCTTTCAACACAGAAAAAGGAAGAATGCATCTAGTATTTCTGCAGGCACAGGTACCTCAACCCAAAGAAATCACTGACTACAAAAGGTCAACCCTTGTATTCGATACCAAACAAGTCCATCCTGCTGATCAGATGGA
The DNA here is from genome assembly GCA_010110895.2 of Picea sitchensis. Classification (NCBI taxonomy): domain Eukaryota; kingdom Viridiplantae; phylum Streptophyta; class Pinopsida; order Pinales; family Pinaceae; genus Picea; species Picea sitchensis. The sequence continues at coordinate 2,434 of SNQJ01S0198628.1, forward strand.
TCTGCACAGACAGACTGGAGAAATGGTTTTTTCCACTTTCGTCCATGCTTCCTCTACAGCTGCAAAATTACAAGTAGCTCTAAACAACGTTCAGACCCAGTTGAAATTGGAAAAGATGTCCTATTTTGCAAAGGATAATAGGATAAAATCCTTAGAGGAATTGGTGGTCAAGATCGGGTATGATCCCTCAAATTTGAAAGGAGCAGAAGAGTTGCTAAAGAAAAAGAACGTTGATATAGCATCTCTGAGAAAACAACTAAAATTGCCACCCACAGAAGATGCACAAGCCAAGGAGATCACTGAGATAGAAGGGGAAAAGGATGAGATGCTCAAGTTGATCATGGGGCAGAATGCACAGTTACGAGATATGGAAACATAGCTAGAAAGATTGGTAAAAGAGAAGAAATAGACAACACCTATGGAAGTCATTCCACTGAGTGCAGTTCCCCTCATAGGAGTTAGCACAACAACTATAGCAATGAGCACCACAACATAAATCCCATCAACCACCCCACTGACAGCTCTGGAAAAAATCGTGGAGCTGGCAAAGTCCATGGAAGAGATGAACTTACAAGAAACACAAATCAACGGACTGAAAAAGGAAGTTGAGAGCCTTCAGGAGCTCAAGTCTTCTTACTAGACCAGCTACAACATGGAGAAACAAACATCAGAAAAGCTAAAGCAGAAATTGCAGCAACTGCAAAAGCAAACAGTGGCAGGCAAGACACTTACCGAAGCAAAGGAGAATATTTGGATGGATATCTCCAAATCCATAAATGAAATCTGGCCTATGGTACAGATCATGTTTGAGCAAAATGAACTAGTGATAAGAAGCAGGCAGGTTATTGACAAAATAAAAGGAGAGTTAAGAGAAATACCCACTGAAGCCAATGAAATAATTAGATTTATGAACTCGAAGACTAGAGAAGAACTAGAAGAATTGAAAATCGAAGACAGGACAAAAACCATCCTCGAATTCAAGAGGGTTCTGACCAAAAGAGGACTGATGTTGCAATTGGACGAAAAATTCTAGAACATGGACATTGGAGTTCAAAGGTTTTTCATCAAGATCGAGGCTCTGCAAAAAAAAGGTCTTCCTAGTTTAATGGTTCTGAATGACAAGATGATGACCCTTCTAGACTACAAGCAGAAGATGGCTACAATGGCCAAGGATAGTTCCAAGTTCTCAGGAATACAAGAAAGTATAACATGCAAAGCGTTCTTAGAGACTTTGCAGCCAGACATCAACATACAACACGAGATCAAGTATATTTTCATCATCAAACCGACTTTTGCCAAGTACACTGAAGTGGATGAAATATACTGTAGACTACTCAAAGTCACCATCCCAGCCAGCTAAGATGGGAAGAGCTGTGCAATTTGATCGAGTAGGAAATGAGGTGTGCAAGATGAGTCAACAAATAGATCAGTTAAAGTCATGTGGGTGACTCACCAACGGCCTTCCCCAGATTTAGCGTGAAGAATTCGACACATCATTGATAGTTCCTAAATTTGTGTATCTTGTTAGCTAGTTAGTTAGATTCAGAGTCTTCCACGCCCTGATCATTTATGACAGGGTCATTTGTAATTTTGATTATAAATACTTCAAAGTTAGAAGTACTGGGGTTGATTTTTACACCCTAACAAGTAGTAAGCACTGTAATTTTTATCAAGAAGATCTTTCAGTAATATAAAGAGACATTTCAAAGGATTCATGCATGTCATCTATTGGTGAATTTTTCTATTCTCAGTTGAATGTGTATCTCTTCTAGTTATCATCTTGTTTTTCTAGTCTGATCATTTAAAAGGAGTTAAAGTTACAGAATTTACCTTCGCGTACTCTATTGCTAGCTTTTAAAGATCTAAGTGTTTTCTTCTTATATTGTAGTCAAGAAATTCTTAAATGCTTCTTGGTTATAATTAATCATCTCACCTTTTTTCTGCTAACCATCATTTTATTGCTAAAGAATCCAATAGTTTCATTATCCTGCCCTGTGAAAAGAATATTTATATCTGATCTTTGATCTCGACCTATATAAAACAGACCCCATAGCCCAATGGATGCGTAAAAACTTACAGCCATCTTATAAAAACACACAACACTCGGCCCTGCATATTTTAACTAGCCTAATATCTGAATTAAAACAAAGATAAATCTTACAGAGAGATCCCTCTCTGAAACTGGTAAGGCTAGCTCCCAGTTTCAAAGTGGTTGGATAAGGTTACCTCTAGTAAATTTCTTCTACCTGACAACAACCTCTGAAAATTTACAGAGTGATAACATAAATGGCGACCATACTGGGGAAGAACTGAACAAACTTTCACCCCTTGATTTATTTCCCCTAGACAAAGAAAACTTTATTTCTGAACTAATCACAAACCCTAAATTTATATAGAGATAATGTTCAGAGGTTGTTAAAGTTTGTATATAGTAGTTAAAATTCTCCAAAAAGAAAATAAAATCAAAATTTCTGGCTCCTAAAAGAGTTTTTACTAGATCTCATCCTGACCCAGAACCTGCAATAGCAACAGACAATCCCGAAAGATTACTCGGGAAGAAAAACACTGCAGAGGTTTCTAGGAGTCACATCCTACTTCTAAGGTCCCCTTCTCTCCCAGAGAAGTTAGTTGCTCTTCAAGTTCCCGAGTTTGATATATCTTTTCAACAAAGCCTTTTCAGGAAAAAATCCGCCAGTCTTGTCAATGAAACAGTCTTAGATCAAACCGTCTTTCAACCCAGGACCCCTGAAATACTCTCTCCCATAGCTGAAGTTGATCAACGTTTTCTCCCCGAGTCTGATAAGCACAAAGACCTAGTTGTGAATCTTGGTAAAGACTTAGAAAAACTCCATCTTCAACAGTTCGTCGAACTTCTTGTTTTAACTATTGTTGCAGTTTCTGTTAAACCTAAACCAGGTCACTCCATTCCTCCCAGCCCTTCATCTTCTACAACTTCAGTCACTACCTCTCCTATCACACAGGTTGTTGTTTAGCCTCCTCCACTAATCATGGCAGCAAGATATGCTCTATTGGTGTTGGTTTCTCCTTTAAACGACATGCCTCAAGATTATCAAACCAGACTCCCTCAGTTTGATAGTACTGGTCCCCTGAATGCACAACAACATGTTGACAAAATGAACGATTATTTTGATTTACAGGAAGTAGATGAAGATGATGTGCAAATGAGATTATTCGCACAGAGTCTGACTGGAGAAGTCAAAAAGTGGTTTAAAACCTTATGTGTTGCTACCATAACTGACATTGTTGATTTTCATCGAACATTCCTTGACAAGTGGGAGGTAAAGAAAAATCCTCTCAAGATCCTGTCAGAGTATGAGAACATCAGACGAAACCAAGGAGAGACAGTGTAGGATTACTGCACTCGTTTCAACAATCTATACAATGCAATCCCTACTGATATCAAACCACCACAAGGTTTGGCATTAATAAAATTCCCTGATGGATTTGATGCAGACATGTCATATCAGTTAAGGGAAAGAAACACAACAACTCTGGAAGATATGCAGAGAAGTGTCATCATTGTGGAAGCAAATCTTTTGGCCAGAAGGGCCAGGCAGAGAACAGAAAAGAGGGTCACCATAAAAAAAGAACCTTCTACTTCCTCATCAGATGCCAAATTAGATTCTCTCACCAGAGCTATGGAGAAAATTATGGAGAGACTCACTATAACTGACAAAAACCTGCCCAGGGAGAACCAAGCTGCCCCTCAAATTAGAAACCCAAACTTCAGAATAAATCCACCTCAGATCAGGCAGAGAGATCCTAGAGATCAAAGAGAATAGAGGGGGCCTGATCAGCAGATTAGACCACCTCTCTAGGAGAATTACGTCGATGATGGGGAGGAAGTAATCGAGGAGTTTGATGAGACTCATATAAACCTAATGGGTGACCATGATCACGATTATGAATCCATTTTCCTCACCCAGGAAGAGCACGAGATGTTTCTCCTTTCACAAGCAGAGGTAAATGAAGAAGCTGAGAAAACAGAACAACAAGCCTTTGAGAACGCTATAATGGAGGTTCACAGGCAGTATAACCTGAGGAGCAAGAAGGCAAATGAGAACTCTCCAAAGAAGGCTATTGAAACCAAGAAAGCCTCAGAAAACCCTCCCAAGAAAGTCCGTGGGTGAAATAATGTTGAATCTCCTACGCAAAAAACTCCAGAAATTCTTAAAAGAGCAAGTTAGACTAAAGTTTCATCCACCATTCAAACAAGTGCACCTAGCCACAGAGCCCCTACCGATAAACTAGAAGTACAGACCTTAAGCAAAGCCATCGCTCCTTTCAGCCTTGAAGGGGAACTAGCTAACGTGAAGATTCCCATTCCCCTCTCTGAGCTGATGAACAAGAACGCTTACAAGTCTCAGGTGATTAAAGCTTTAAGAATTGAACCCGAGATAGGTACTAAAGCTTTGAATGTTGGATCTGCATATCACTCTAACACAGTAAACATTGTCGATGATCAACCTGAGCTCCTGTTTGGTCCTGAAGTTGATGGTCAAACAAATAATGGTGTTGTGGCCCCCTTTTACATCAGCCTAAACATCCACGATCTGATATTACACAACACTATGCTAGATTCGGGTGCCTCTCGCAACCTAATGCCCAAAGCCATGATGGAAAAGTTGGGACTCGAGTTCACTAGACCCTACAAAGATTTTCATTCTTTTGACTTCAACAAAGTCAAATGTATAGGCATGATTAAATACTTATGCATCACCTTGGCTCAAATCCCAGTGAAAAGTAAGGTGATGGATATCGTTGTTGTAGATATTCCCCCCAAGTATGGTATGTTGTTGTCAAGGTCTTGGGGAGCTAAATTGAGAGGAACCCTACAGCTAGATATGTCTTACGCCACCATTCCAGTTTTTGGACAACATAGAAGACTATACAGGGAAACACTTATGAAGTATATGGTCAATAGCCAGGAAAAGCCACACAATTACCCACTATACTCCGCACACTCTGATCTGGACTCTTTCATTCTATACAACGATGGTGAATTTGAAGAACAAAACGCACAACTGGAAGATGATACATCTGATTCAAAGGATGATAAAACAGTTGTCGAAGTAAGAAACCCCATGATTGAAGAGAGTGAGGAATTGCCAGCAGATTTTTGGAGCATGGACTTCGATGGTGTTGTGAGTAAAGAAGGAGTTGGAGTTGGAGTTTGGTTGCATAACCACAAGTCAAGGTATTCCGAGAATCATTCTTACAAGCTAAATTTTCAATGCACTAACAATGTAGCTGAGTACGAGGCTCTGATGTTGGGCCTGAAACTACTAAGGAAAGTTGGTGCCAAACAGATCATGGTAAGGGGTGATTCTGAACTTATTATCAAGCAAATCAAAGGTGAGTATGCAGCTAAACACCCCAGACTTAGAGCTTATAGGAATGTTGTTTTGGATGCTCTTCAATGCTTTACTGAAATCGACTTGCAGGTAATTCCTAGAGGACAAAACATACTGACAGACGGGCTGGCCACATTGGCAGCTACTTGTAAAATTCCTTTTCGTCCCACTCGCAAGTACACAGTGGAGGTGAAGTGCAGACCAACCGTTCCTAACAACATCAGATACTGGCAGGTATTTGGAAATGGTGATCAAATTGAAGACTTCCTATAGTGTAAGAACGATTTCGAATGTACAAACATAGATTTAGAAAATCATGATGAGATTGTAAATAAATTTGTTTTTGAAAGTGTTAGTGTAAATAACGTAGATTCCAAAAAGCTCAATGAAAGTAAAGTAGATGCAGATGAATTGAATGAAAATGAGATAGATTCTAGTATTCTACAGTTGAAAAGTAATGTGTTACCTAGAGGTCTAGTTCCGCTAGAAGACTTATTTGATTTTAATGACATAGCCAAAAAACCGAAAATTGAAGCTAGTGGTAAGGAGGTCGAAGAATACACCATAGGAACAGAAGAAAAACCCAAGATGATAAAACTTTCTAAATCTCTACCCCCTGAGCAAAAACACAAATACATTGGACTTTTTAAGGAATATGTAGATGTTTTTGCCTAGGGTTACGAGGACTTAAAATCTTACGACACGAGTATCATACAACATCGCATTCCCATAAAAGAAGAAAACAAACCATTCAGACAGAAACTTAGAAAAATTAATCCCAAGTTGCTTCCCCTGATAGGGAAAGAAATAAAAAAGGTGTATGATGCAAAGATAATAGTCCCCTTGAGATTTTCCAAATGGGTTTCTAACTTAGTTCCTACCATGAAGAAAATTGGCGAGATTAGACTTTGCATAGATTTCAGAAATCTGAACAAAGTCTCCCTCAAAGACAATTACCCTTTTCTCAAAATGGACCATATTTTACAAAAGGTGGTTGGGTCCAGTAGGATCTCCTTACTAGATGGTTTCTCGGGTTACAACCAAGTTCTTGTCCATCCAGAAGATCAAGAGAAGACAACTTTTACCACACCCTGGGGAACCTTCATGTATGTGAAGATGCCTTTTGGTCCGATGAACGTTGGGGATACGTTTCAAAGGGAAATGGACATTGCTTTTGTGGATGAGACTGGAAGATTTATAGTCATTTATCTGGACAATGTGACTGTCTACTCCAAATCTGACGAGGAACACTTGCTCCACCTCAAACGTGTGTTTGAGAAGTGCAAGAAAATTGGGATTTCATTGAATCCTAAGAAAATCCTTTTCGGGTTAGAGAAAGATAAACTACTGGGACACATAATCTCGAAAGATAGAATTAAAATAGATCCCATCAGGATAGAAGCCATCAAGAAGGTGGAACACCCTAGGAATATCAAAGAACTGCAATCTTTCATTGGCAAAATAAATTTCCTTAGAAGATTCATACCAAACATGGTTGAACTTCTCAGGAATATCACTAATATGTTGAAAAAAGACACAAAAATAAAATGGAACACCGAGTCCAAACAATCATTTGAGCAGGTGAAACATGCGCTCACCCAAGCCCCAGTTCTGATCAGCCCAGATTACACCAAAGACTTTTATCTTTTCTCCTTTGCATCTGAACACACCATAGCAATTGTGTTGTTGCAGAAAAATAGTGAAGGGTACGAACAACCCATAGCGTTTTTCAACAAATCTTTGAGAGATGTTGCTTTGAACTATAACATAATGGAGAAACAGGCTTTCTCTCTAGTGAAATCCATAAAGGACTTCAGAGTCTATATTCTCCATTCTCACACAATTGCATACGTTCCAAATGTAGTGGTTAAGGATATCCTGACCCAGGATAATCCAGATGGTAGAAGAGGAAAGTGGATTGCGGTTATTCTGGAATACGACATTGAAATAAAACCTACTAAACTGATCAAAGGATAGGGTCTAGCCAAACTAATGGTTGAGTCTAATTTTCATGCTTTAGATATTAATTTTGTGGCTGCAGTTGATGGACTGGAAGAGTAGGCGACTCCAAACATAAAAGAGGCATTCTTAAACTCCCCTTGGTACGCAGACCTCATTTTTGTACTCCAAAATTTACAATCTCCTTCTGGTTTGGCTAAGACCAAAGCCAGATTTATTAAATTGAAAGCATTGAAATTTTGTATTCTAGAAAGCAATCTCTATTGGAAGGATCCTGGTGGTATCTTGCTTAATTGCTTGTTAAAAGACGAAGCTGACAAAGTTCTTCAAGATTTTCATCCAGGAGACTGTGGTGGGCACCTGAGCTGGAAGACCACAACTAACAAGATTCTGAGAGTTGGTTTTTACTGGCCTACTCTATTCGCTGACATCCACCAGAAGGTTACTTCTTGCTACAAGTGCCAGATTTTTGAAGGTAAAAGGAAGCTTTTGCCAGTCCCTATGAAACCCATCTCAATTGAATCTCCTTTCCAACAATGGGGTCTAGACTTCATTGGTGAAATACATCCATCCTCCTCGGGCCAATACAAGTGGATCCTCACGGCCACGGACTACTTCACCAAGTGGATCGAGGTTGTGCCATGCAGGAAAGCTACTGACTCTGTTATCATCAAGTTTTTAGAAACTAACATTTTGTCTCGTTTTGGATGCCCCAGAAAAATTATAGCTGACAATGCAGTGGCTTTTAGATCCAAAAGGCTCATAGATTTTTGTAGTCAATATCGCATTATTTTGGGACACTCAACGACTTATTATCCGCAAGAAAATGGGCTAGCTGAGTCTTCTAACAAAAGTCTGGTGAACAATCTCAGAAAAACACTGCAAGAAAATAAGAAATCATGGCATAATAAGTTGGTTTTCGCACTCTGGGCTGACAGAATAAGCACCAAAAGAGCAATTGGTATGTCTCCATACCAGTTGGTGTATCACACTGAACCAGTTTTTCCCCTTTCATTAGGAGTCTTGGTCATGAAATTATTGCAGGAAGCACAAGCAGAACCAAATGATGTCCAACGAAGGATAAATCAAATGATCCACCTAATGCAATCGAGAGAGGAAGTCTATAACAGGACTCGGGTCATTCAAGAAGGTATAAAAATTTTTTATGACAAGAGGACTAAAGAAGATGATTTTGAGTTAGGTGACTTGGTTCTCAAATGGGATTCCAGAAATGAGGATAAGGGGAAGCACGAAAATTTTGATAGTTTATGGAAAGGACCTTACACCATTCAGGCATTCAGAGGAAATAATGCATTTTTTATCAAAAACAGTGACGGGACAGACCTGCCAAGTGGATCAGTTAACGGCAGGATGTTGAAGCATTACTTGCCTCCCCAATAGAGATCTCATGAATCCATTTTTCATTGTACATACCATTTCTTTTTCATTCAAGGTTTCGTGTGGGTGACACAGATCAGATGGTTGAAGTCCGCAGTGAAGGCCCTAAGCCACTGATCAATGCCACCAAGTTTCCAAAATAAAAACAAAAACAGATAGCAGCAATAAAGTAAACGGAGGAAAACCTTTGCAGAGATCAGAAAGCAGGTTCTTGGCACTTCACAAGGAGAGTACCATCCCCAAGTGGAGCCGCTATTATAACCCTATAATTTATAGGATCATCTGGTGACTGGAAAATTTTCACTATTGATATATGTTATCTTGCAAATAATATTTCATTCATGCAAATTATTTTCAAAAGAAAGAAAGAAAAAAGAAAAGAAAAGAAAAGAATAGAAAAGAAAGAAAAGAAAAGAAAGAAAAAGAATAAAGAGGGCATAGAAGAAAAAATTAACAAAGTCTCATGCAATAACAATGACTTGATCCATACTATTTAAACATGGTCAGGTCCTTTTGAATTGATGTTGATAGGATTAGTGAATAAGCTTGGCTAAACTGTTTAATCTTAGCCAAGTAGATAGGTTAGTTAGTGAATAAATTTGATCAAACTGTCTAATCTTGGTCAAATAACCCTAGGGTAGAGTAATCTCTTAGTCCAACAATTTAATCTGGGCTAAAAGTGTAGGTAGGTAGGATAGGACATAGGATAGCCACCTTTTCTTTCAATAAAGTTTGTATGGTGTTCGAAGAAAATGTATGATTTTGATGTTTTAGGTGCTTTCCTAACCTCATGTTGACAAAAGCAAGGGAAGCAACTCACAAAACTCACAACAACACCACCTCATACCACCACCACCTCATGATGTCACATCTCAATATCCATCTCCGCCTGTCTTATCCGTCCACCCGTTACAAGTCATGTCTCCCTCTCTTATCCCCCAATCATCATCCTCCACATCACTCGGGTACACACGTCATACGTCCTTCGCCTGCCTCCCCACATTCCTATGGATCCATTGGCAATTTATTATAGGCTACATATTTGTTAGCCTGCTGACCTATCCCCCACGCCCAACGGATACCCGTTCACTCGAAATTAGCCCCTGTCCCGCCATTTGCACACTGTTCACTCTCTCCGCGCACTAGAAAATTCCCCCCCCACTGATCCAGCCATCTACCCAGCCATAGCCATTACCCGCTAACATTTTTGTTTCAGTTGCAGGTACCGTTGGAAGCAATGGCGCCAAAGTCTAAAAAAGCAGAGGTCAAGGAGAATCCATTCCTTCCCCCTCCCATCGATCTCGACCGGATTCCATTAGCAGACAAAGATTATTTGATCTTAGAGACCAGGTGCCAATTTCATTTCGCAGAATTGTAGTTGTGGTTTAAAGACACATTCCTAGATCAAAACGATGATTTTGGGCTCTGGGAGTCAAATTTTCCCCAGTATCCCCAAGTCCATCATTTCCCCGAATTCGCCCTCAAGTGTCAAGCTCATTACCTCCCCGACCAGAGAGCCATAGTTTCTTCATCCAGAGAAACTCTTTTCTTTATCACACCAGAGGCCATTGATCAGATGATGCAGATATCTAGAGCCGAATCCGCCTCCCCTTTCAACCTTGAAATCCTAACCGAGTTATACCAGAACTTGTCTTTTCCTCAAAGAGCCCAGATCTTTGAGCTTTTCCTCCCACGGGATGCTCAACTCCCCAAGAAAAATCCCCTCTATCATTCCTCCCTGTTCTCAGAAAAGGGAAACCAAGTGATTTCATCACTTTGTTGTCTACTTGGATACTTTTTAGACGAATGGGTAGATGAACCTATATTGAGGTTCCTATCTATTTTCTCTGCTAAGGAAAAGGCCACCATCCAGTTTGACTACATCACTTTCCTAGCAGAGAACATCCACGATCATCTTTCTAAATTCTCCACAGTGGGCATGTTCCGGTATTCCTCGACACTGGCATACATGTTCATGTTTTATCAAGCAGATAAATTCTCCTTCCTTATGCAAAAAATGGACCAGGATGGAAAACCATAGGTAGTAACCCTATGGACTTCACTTCTTAGAAGAAACTCCACGGAGTTCAGTTTTAAACAATTTATCGAGATGTTTTATCATCAGGTGGGGAGCATGCTTAGTGGGAGACCAAAGCCAAGTATAAATAAAGAGATTCAGAGAATCTTACACCTCTCAGACCTCGCAAAGACGGGAGACTGGTTCCTTTATCAAGATCACACAGAGATCAAAGTGTATGGATGTGAGTTAGCTCCATACAAATTGCCCAAATATTTTCCCGTGTGGATATTTGCGCTGGAGTATATTCGCTAGATGATAAATTTAGATGATATTCACTTTGTATCTCTGAAGAAAAAATAGCAGTTGAGGATTAAGGGGCAGATAGGACCTTTTATCTGCAATAGTCAAGCCACTGGAGAAGAGGCAGAAAAGATATTAAAGGAAATGAAATTCAGCACCAGTTTCATTTGGCAATATGATCCAAGTGGAATCATCGTAGAAATGAGAGCTAAAAACAAAAGTGCACAGTATGCTCACACACTCAAACTGGAAATTGAGAAGTATGTAAACCAGACACGGTGGGAAAAGAACACCTTGGAAGACACTAAACAACAGTCTTCCTTAATCCTAACTTCACAGACTACTACTCCATGAGTGCCAAAGGAAAAAAGACCAAGGAAAGATACCTCTCTTTCGATCACTGAAGTATCAGCGAAGGATTTTCATTTACACAGTAAAAATCCTAAGACCATTCATACTATTCCCAAGTCTGGTGAGGAAGACACTCAGTCTGCCAAAGGGACTAAGGGAGAAGGTACACCAATTCCTTCAATCAGTTGTCAGACAATGTCTACTTCTTCTTCAAAGAAGCAGACTGATATAACTTTGTCCACCCAAATTCCACAAGGATCCGCAAAGTTGAACATTTTTTAAAAATATGATCTGATTAAGAAGAAAAACCAGACACTGACCAATAACACCTATGCTCAGTTCTGGAAGCAAACATCCACAACACAACACAGACTATTATCAACTTTCGACATAGAAAAAGGAAGAATGCTTTCGACTGTGCCTCAACCCAAAGAAATTACTTACTACAAAAGGTCAACCCTTGTATTCGATACCAAACAAGTCCATCCAACTGATCAGATGGATCTGCACAGACAAACTAGAGAAATGGTTTTTTCCACTTTGGCCCACGCTTCATGTACATCTACAAAATTAAAGGTAGCTCTAAACAATGTTCAGACCCAGTTGAAACTGGAAAATATATCCTTTTTTGCAAAGGATAACAGGATAAAATCCTTAGAGGAATTGGTGGTCAAGATTGGGTATGATCCCTCGAATGTGAAAGGAGCAGATGAGTTGCTAAAGAAAAAAAACGTTGATATAGCATCTCTGAGAAAACAACTAAAATTGCCACCCACAGAAGATGCACAAGCCAAGGAGATCGCTGAGACAGAAGGGGAAAATGATGAGATGCTCAAGTTGATCATGGAGCGGAATGCATAGTTACGAGAGATGGAAACAGAGCTGGAAAGATTGGTAAAAGAGAAGGAACAAACAACACCTATGGAAGTCATTCCACTGAGTTCAATTCCCCTCACAGGAGTTAGCACAACAACTGTAGCAACGAGCACCACAATAGAAATCCCATCAGCCACCCCACTGACAGCTCTGGAAAAAACTGTGGAGCTGGCAAAGTCCATGGAAGAGATGAACTTACAAGAAACACAAATCAACAGACTGAAAAAGGAAGTTGAGAGCCTTCAAGAGCTCAAGTATTTGTACTAAACCAGCTACAACATGGATAAACAAACATCAGAAAAGCTAAAACAGGAATTGCAGTAGCTGCAAAAGCAAACAATGGCAGGCAAGACACTTGCCGAAGCAAAGGAGAATATTTGGATGGATATCTCCAAATCCATAAATGAAATCTGGCCTATGGTACAGATCATGTTTGAGCAAAATGAACTAGTGATAAGAAGCCGACCGTTTATTGACAAAATAAAAAGAGAGTTAGGAGAAATGCCCACTGAAGCCAATTAAATAATTAGATTCCTAAACTCGAAGACCAGAGAAGAACTAGAAGAATTGAAAATCGAAGACAGGACATAAACCATCCTCGAAGTCAAGAGGGTTCTGACCAAAAGAGGATTGATGTTGCAGTTTGAGGAAAAAGTCCAGAACATGGACATTGGAGTTCAAAGGCTTTTCAGCAAGATCGAGGCTCTGCAAAAAAAAGGTCTTCCTGGTTTAATGGTTCTGAATGACAAGATGATGACCCTTCCAGACTACAAGCAGAAGATGGCTACAATGGCCAAGGATAGTTCCAAGTTCTCGGGAATACAAGGTAGTATAACGGGCAAAGCGTTCTTGGAGACTTTGCAGCCAGACATCAGCATACATCACGAGATCAAGTATATTTTCATCATCAAACCGACTTTTTCCAAGTTCACAGAAGTGGATGAAATATACCATAGACTACTCAAACTCACCATTCCCAGTCAGCTAAGATGGGAAGAGCTGTGCAATTTGATCAAGTAGGAAATGAGGTGTGCAAGCTAAGTCAACAAACAGATCAGTTAAAGTCATGTGGGTGACTCACCAACGACCTTCCCCAGATTCAGCATGAAGAATTCGACACATCATCGACAACTCCTAAATTTTTGTATCTCGTTAGCTAGTTAGTTAGATTCAGAGTCTGCCACATCCTGATCATTTATGACAGGGTCGTTTGTAATTTTGATTATAAATACTTCAAACTTAGAAGTACTGGGGGTTGATTTTTATGCTCTAGCAATCTGTAAGCAATGTAATTTTTATCAAGAAGATCTTTCAGTAATATAAAGAGACGTTTCACAGGATTCTTGTGTGTCATCTATTGGTGAAGTTTTCTATTCTCAGTTGAATGTGTATCTCTTCTAGTTATCATCTTGTTTTTCTAGTCTGATCATTTAAAAGGAGTTAAAGTTACAGAATTTACCTTCGCGTACTTTGTTGCTAGCTTTTAAAGATCTAAGTGTTTTCTTCTTATATTGTAGTCAAGAAATTCTTAAATGCTTCTTGGTTATAATTAATCATCTCACCTTTTTTCTTCTAACCATCATTTTATTGCTAAAGAATCCAATAGTTGGATTATCCTACCCTGTGAAAAGAATATTTATATATGTTCTTTGATATTGACCTATATAAAGCAGACCCCATAGCCCAATGGATGCGTAAAAACGTTCATCCATCTTATAAAAACACACAACACTCGGCCCTGCATATTTTAACTAGCCTAATATCTGAATTAAAACAAAGATAAATCTTACAAATAGATCTCTCTCTGAAACTGGTAGGGCTAGCTCCCAGTTTCGAAGTGTTTGGATAAGGTTACCTCTAGTAAATTTCTTCTACCTGACAACAACCTCTGGGAATTTATAGAGTGATAACAAGGGATATTCGCAATAACTAGGGAGCATTCTTTTTTAGGAACAATACTTGCAAGTTTTTCACAATCACCTAATATCACTTTATATTGAACAATGTCGAGCCCATTCCAAATGTAGTGATCAAAGGTGTCATCAAGTTGAACATTTTGAACATGTCTCCTTGTTTCTCTTTCAAACTTGTCTTTTTGAATAAAACTTTTGAAAGTTTCAGGTACTCCATCTGCATTCTTCTTTGGCATCTTTAATGAAACAAACTAACATATAGTTATATATCTATAACTATTAAAATATAAATAAATTAACTTACAAACGAAAAATATGAATGTAATAAATCAACATACCTTTTTGAATGCAACAAAAATTTGTTTCAATACTGTCGAAGAGCTTGAATCTAGATAGTTGAGTTTAACATCATCCCAACTTTCTTCATTCAACATCTTGATCATTTCCTCTTGTATTTTCATATACACCTTGTGACTAAATAAAACAAAAATAATGTTAAACTGATATTAAACTGAAAAAATTATTTTTTCTTGT
>SNQJ01S0198630.1:0-17159 GCA_010110895.2 Picea sitchensis
CAAAACACACAAAGATTGGAATGAGATTTGTAATGGTCTATAGAACACCCAAAACAAATTTTGTATGTGAAAACTATGAACCTAGGAAGTTGACATGCTAACTAGGCTCCATGAGGCCTACATTCTTCTCGCAATCTCAGCCCCTAGGGTTAAGGATTTTGGATCTTATGGTTTTTTGCATTATGATGTATTGTAGTTTCATCCTATTATTATGGGTCTTTTGTGTAGGAGTGTAATCATCGCATCTCTTTTTAGAGATAAGCTACCACCATTCTAGCCATTTTGTATGTACATTGCAATGTTTTTCACAACTTGTTTGATAAATAGAATTTGGTTTTATTGTAACACTGTACTTTCAATACTATATGTTCTCTCTGCAATATTCCATGCTCTTTTATTTCTTTCTCAATCCAATCCAGATCAATTTCATGGATAGTGCTCACAAAGTTGGTGATTATGAAATCATTCTTCCATTGCACTAAGGATAGAATGTTCAAAAGGTTCTCTATAAAAAACATATGCAATCACCCATTTGTGAAGACATGATATAAGAGGACTTGAGTAAGGGAAATTTTATTCATGCCAATGGTAGGTTGTGCATGGTTGTGGATGTAACTATATTGGATCTAGCAATTGGGGGTTGCATGAACACCAAATGATCACTACACTAGTGGACTAGTGGCTAGTTTGCATAGAATAGGGGGTCATGGAGTGACATAGGTGCACATTGGTGCACATTGGTGGAGGAGAGAGAGGAGTGTCTAAATTATATGAAGTGCCTTCCAATTATGTTGGTATACATTCCACAAAACCTATAACCAACATTTTAGCAATGATACCCAAATTCTCTTTAACAAGTAATTCATTCGTGTAATCACAATAACTAATATTTGAATGTGATCTGATGTACATTTAAGGAACTAATCATCCTTGTAGAGAGTATTGGTGGGGTCTAGATGAAGTGGTTGGGAGTACAACAGGAACATTTTTTCAGTGTTTTTTGCATACCCCCAACGTCAATAACAGTATACATGGATTTAGGGGAATAAGGGGAAGACATCAGGGTAAAAATACATCGAGTTGTTTATTTACCACTAGAAAGTGACATGTAATCTCATGTGTTTTAGGAAACAATGTTCTTTGAAAACAGAACAAATGCTACATGTGTTGGGGCTTTACCTAAAACTTGGATATCTAAGGAGAGCAACCAATATGTTGACATGCACACATATTCATATTGATCATGGTGCGACCATAACTAGCATGATCAACTATTTAAGTAAGTTAGTCTATCACAAGTAACTAGACCTATGTGCTAAAGTAGAAGAACGATATTAAGCAACCTCATTAGATCATTTTTCTACTCTAAATGGTGAACAAATAAAAGGAGACAATAAGAAAAATTACACAACTTGTAGATATTGTTCTCTATCAAGTAGCCAATAAAGGGTTTTCCATTAGTCCATTTTAAAGAATTAAACACAAAGTTCTCATCTGATTTCCTTACAACTTAGGTCAATCAGGTATAAAGAGCTATTTAATGCTAGAAGCTACACTACTTAGGTCCATATGCCAATTCACACGCTAGCATACTACTCACATGATGCTTCTCACACAAGTTCTTAATATTGACTCAACACATACACTTGATACAAATTGGGTATTTTATGCATGAGACATTCAATATGAATAAGGTCATGTGAAGCCTAGTCTTTTCTCTTCCCATTAGAATGAGAAAGATATTGGC
The DNA here is from genome assembly GCA_010110895.2 of Picea sitchensis. Taxonomy (NCBI): domain Eukaryota; kingdom Viridiplantae; phylum Streptophyta; class Pinopsida; order Pinales; family Pinaceae; genus Picea; species Picea sitchensis. The sequence goes on from SNQJ01S0198630.1 coordinate 1,748, forward strand.
CAATGGTCTAAGAGAGTGGCCCCCCTCAATACCTACATAGGTTAACTTGTAAGGTAGTCAAAAGACATTTATCTCACATAACATGGATGTGTCTAAATGTTTTAGAGCCATTTTGATTCCTTTGCATAAATTGGATCAAGGGAACCATAGCTCAACAAAGTCTTTATGTTTGAATTTATTATTGTCATATAATCACCACGTGCATTTCAAAGAATTTTGTGCATATTTTATCCCTTTGAAGTTGAACCAATGAAAATCCATGTTTTCTATCTCATGTTTCCAACATTATTATTCAAGTAACCACGCACAAGCCAAGGAGATTTTGGAAACTCATTGTCCATCCACGTCAAAAACATTTTCATTTCCTTTACATCATTAGATGCCTATATATTGGCCAAGCCAAGTAGACAAACATCTAGATTGAGCAAAATCCACAATATTTGTTGAATGAGGTCAAATTTTTATCCAAGAACAGTGGATTTTACCTAGGGAGAAAGAATATTAGCCACAATTTCTCTTTCTACATCATGCTTAGATGAGAAAACAACAACATGGGACTAGATTATATTTAAGTTTGTTCTCAATAAATAAAAACAATAATTTTAACTTCTTGTAAACAAAAAATGTCGACATCTTTGAATATCGTTGTAATTTTTGTTCCATATGTCTTCTATAGGGGCTTGTTACACCCCTTAGATTCCATGAGGCTACTTTCATTGGGAAAATGCAGGGATGAACTTCATCTTTTATTCATTCTCATTCTCCCTTAACTTGTATAAGATATTGGATTTATTTAAGGTGTTTTCATTTTAAAAACATCATGTCACCATTGGTCCAAAGTAGTAGCCATCGACTTCTTCTAAGAGCCATTTAATGTCTCGTCATCTTATGATTTTATCAAATGAGGCATGAAGAATACCCTTTTATGTCACCTTGAGAGGAATAGGCCAAACATACCCTTTTATGTCACTTTGAGAGGAATAGGCCAAACAACGGCATGTAGGAGCCTTACTTGTAGTAAAATATAGGGGTTTTCTCATCCTTAACACCCCAAAAAAGATCATTTTTGGGCTTAAACTTCTATAGTAGCAGAGGTCTTGTAACTTCTTTGGTTGTTCTTGCAAACACTTGCACCCACCTACCATTAGAGTCATTAATTCCTTGGGGAATGGTTTGAGTTTGGGCCTAAGTAGCTTGTGTGATAGGAGCAAATTGGGGGTCTTGTTACACTATCAAAGGATAGCTCGAAATTTTCTTGTCTATACACTAGCATCGAAAGAAAGTATTTAGGAAATGATGTATCTGACAATTTGTTTCCTCATTTTATCCCCCACCGGGACAAGGAAAAAAATGAATCTTTAGACAAATTAACATGGAGGTAAACCCTAATCTAAGGCCTATGGTTAAATAAATGAGTTGGCTCATGGCATTTATACCCGCCCATAAGTGTTAAAATGGACTCTAAGAAAGGCTAAAAATACATGGGAAGGTACATTGGGACTCACTAAAACTATGACAACATATCCAAACAATTTAATCAACTAAAAAAACCTCAACCTAAGGTGAAAAAACATGAAGAGTGTATCTACATACTTAAGGATCACGAGACACAATATCATTAACATAAGCTTTCTCAACAAAACCAAACAAGAAGAAACCATTGGTTAATCTCTTGATATTGATGTGTTTCCAAATGTGAGGTTTCAACACTCCATTAACTTAGACCTGAATTTTAGGGGGAACCCTTCCAACCAAAGATCCAAGTAAGAGTTGTTTACTTATATAAATTGCAAGAATTTTCATATCCAGAAAATGCAATATCAACATGAATTTTGTTAGGGGTTTCAAAATTACCTCATGGTTAACCTAGGGGGCAAACTTTTGAAACACCTTGGATAGGACCATTGTTTATGTTGCGATTGTACATGGGAATTTTGTTCCCATATCCAATAAAAGGTGGACCAACATATTAGATCTCAGGCCCAACAATAGCCATTTAAGGCTCCCACAAGTCTTATATCAAAGCCACCAAACTTTTCAAAGCTAAAATAAGTCATGAACCAACAGCGATGATTGGGATTAAAACAAGTGAAATCAGCAGCAAAGCTGCTTATATACCAGCCTCTTAGAAATGTCAAGGGTATCTAATCCATCAAAATCACCTGGGGCCCGGGGATAGCACGCGAACTGAGCCACACCAACCCTTAACATGGTTGGATTTTTTTCCACGCAGGTTTTGAACCAGTTACGTAACATCATGGAATGCCTTAAAAACACACTCTGTCACCGACTATCCTACACCTCGGGGATAAAAAATTATTATTATTATTATTATTAAAATACAAGAATATTTTGAAACAATAAAATAAAAATAAATTAAAAATTTTGCAAGAAAAATAAAAAGTAGGATAACGATATCCTAAAATAATTGTAATTAAGCTTGTTTACAAAAAAAAAGTCCTAACTAAGTGAAATTTTAAGGTTGTATCATCATCTAGACTTAAAATATATAATACTTGTAACAATTAATAATAACAAAATAGAAAATTAATTTATACACCTAGAAAAAAAAATTTCAAATATAGATACAATATCTAGATATAAATAAAAATATTGTAAATATAATATTTATAGAGAAATATTTTTACAACACAAATATAAATATCAAAATTATTACTTTTGAAATTAATATGAATTTACACTAATATAAAAGAAAAAATGTTTACTAAAACATATTTTAATCAAAATATATTACACCTAAATATAAAATAATATTTAATAATATAATTCTTATATTTTTACATAAATATTTAAAAAGATATTTATATTTACTATGTTGAAATTTATTAAATAATATTAACTCATATTTTCTAAAAACATGTCAAATACCACATTTTATTATAATGATGATTCAGTGTCCATTAAAAAATTTAATGTCAACTAAAACAATTAAATATAAATAGAGACTTGTTATTATTTTTTATAATGTTTTAGAACGATAAAATACAGATAAAAAATTATTATTATATTTTAGTTTAATGATTAATCTTATTTAATAATTATAATTAAAATGTTCCAAGAGAAATATATCTTGAATCAAAATCCATCCCTAATTCCAACACTTAACAATGTTCAAGTTCTCTAATGTACAAACAAAACATTATTAACTTTATTGTGCTACTTTTCACAAAATCCATCCCTAATTCCAACACTTAAGAATGTTCAAGTTCTCTAATGTACAAACAAAACATTATTAACTTTATTGTGCTACTTTTCACTTAATTAAACATTATTAATTTTATTGTTACTTTTCACTTATAAGTGAATTTTAAATTTTAATATAAGAAAGACTAATTTTATTAAATCACATTTATGATAAATATTAATCTAATAATCACTTGTATTTCATTAATATAAATATTAATATAAAAAAATTTAAAATTTTAAATAGAAATGAAGTTATAATTTAAAGATGGATCGCAACCTATGTTGCACAGTGGGAAAGTTGGGAATCCTTGATAGAGTGTCTTGAATGAGTAGAATTTTCTCCCAAATTTAAAGGAAATCTGAAGTTGGGAGCCATTGGATTTCACACACTGACTATATCGATCTGAAGTATCGACTATTTCGCACATCTAAAGTCACACACGTTGTCTCACCACCTAATTCAAGCCTGCATCATAGTTGCATCCTCAAATCATTTAAATATTGCATATTATTTTTTACCTCTATAATTACATCCAGACCAACGATGTTCTCATCACAGAGCCAGGCTACAGAGGGCGAATATGCCATCTGAGGGCTTGTTATCTCATTGGGAATAGAAGGGACGTAACATATTTGAGACACAAAGAGACTCAAACTCGAATATCCGGGCCATGCTACAGAGCACAAATATGTCATCTTTGAATATCCGGGCCGGGTTACAGATCTGAGCACTTGTTATCTCATTGGTCCAAAAGTTTGCATGGAAATTCTAGCATGAAGATAAATGTGTTTTCGCTTTGAGTTGCATCCTCAATGAAAAAGACTATTCTCCATGCATGTCTCTTTAAATATCAAGTACAAATATAGTTGTCAATAATGATTTGATGAATACTTCATTATTAGTAACAAGTGTTGCATGGCAGCGTAGTCCCTGCCAGGTTGGAATGGGAATAAATGCACTGCTATGGCAGGACCGAGTGAAAACACGTGGGAAGCAGGTTGAAGTACATGTGGTATCCATGCAGAGGATGACTTTGTGGCAGCATGTCACTGGCCAGCCACAAGACATTTGGCTTGTAGATGACCCCCAAGGTTAATATGCGAACGAGGCAGTTTTTTCCTGGGGTGTGTATAGTTCAAACATGGGACTTAGAAAATTTCTATCTGAATGACTTGCAATAAAGGTTCCTAGGGAAAAGGACCAAGAAGCATACACATTAAACATTCAAATATAATAAACACAATTTCCTGACATCTAGCATAGTTGAAGGAAAAACAATTTAGCATTTCCGAATTAGTTTTCTTTGAAATTTATCAAATATTAATAATGTCTTGCAACAAAAGTTCCTGGAAAAAGGGACCAGGAAACACACACATTAAACATTCAAATATAATAAACACAAATTCTTGACATCCAACATAGTTCAAGGAAAAAAAAATTAACATTCCCGAATTAGTCTTCTTTGAAATTTATCAAAAATTAATAATGTTTGTTACATATTTCTGGAATTTGTTCCATATTTATGGAAATTTAAATGTGTTTGTCCTATAGACTAGGATTGGGGCTCCTGCGAACCATAAAAGAAATAAATACAAGAATTAGGATTGTAGAAAGAAGAAGTGTGTGACGGTAGAGAGGAAGACCTGAAAAGAATAAATTGGAAGTTATGAGCCTTTGGTTAGAGTTTTCTATTTAAAGAGGTAGAATAACTGGATTGATAAAGAAAACAAGATGACATCAGTATAGACTTAATATGAAGCCGATGCATTTTTGTTTTTGTTGTTGTCGTCGACGGTCTTTGGAATCGGGCCAACCGGTTGTTGCCCTTCGTCGATGAGCTTGTCCATTCTTCGTTGCAACCACTCTTCAATGTAGCTTCTCATGGGGGCCACGTTGATTTCATCCTGGATTTCTATGTCGAAAAGCTAGTTTTGTAATTTTATTAGATCCATAGAAATATTATGCAGAGCCTGTTCAATTTCTTCATTATGTGTTGAATAGTCCAGTAGCCAGTTCTCGAGCTCATCTACATGATATTCAAGGATGCTATAAAACTTTTCTAAAGACAACCCCTTTAAAATGTCAAGTTGTTCATCAAAGGCTTCTTTGGTCATTGACAAGGATTTGAGGATTAAGTTTGGGTCTTGAGCCTTGTTGGTACTTCTGGCTAAGTCTATTTGGGTCAGGTTTCTGAATAATTCTTCTTTTTCTGATATGACTTGTTCACATGATTCGACAATAAGCTGCAGGTTCTTAACTTTATTTTTCCAGCATGATTTTAATTGTTTGATCCGCTTTGGGGAGGGGAGATCCTCTTGTCTTCTTTTCAAATCTGAGTTGTTGATGGCATGGTTGACAAAAGGGGTCAGCATCTGTTCATAGAAAGTTTGATCATTTTTTAAATTCATCTGCAAATGTTCGTGCAAATCATTTTCCCTCTCTCGAAAGGAAGCTATATTTTGTGATGTTTCTCAGGCTTCAGTAACTAGCTACATTCTTTTCTTGATGTTATTCTCTACAAGGGCTCTACATGATGCGAGGAGGCTGGAGGATCCTTTTAACTTGGCTGCAAGGGTAGTAGGCATGGTTTTTTCTAAAGGACTGGAAAACCATGGGGCAACAATGAAAGCCTCCTCCAATTCCTTAATGTGGTCGTTCAATCTGGCATTCTCAACTTCAAGTCCTCCAATGGAGTCATCAAGAGCATCACCGGTTATGCGGTGAAATAGGGATATTTGGGACGGCCGCATTTTCCTAAAGTTAATCTCTATATGATATTTGTCTTTCTTATTTGTTACATCTCTCTTTTCAATGACCATATTTTTAGATTGGCTGTCAAAAACAACGCTCTGGAATACGAAGGATTCATCTTCGTCAAAAATGTCAGTCTCAGTTATTTCCATTACGGAACTATGGTGCATCGCATCTGTGGATGGGTCAACTTTGTGCATGTGCTCAATTTCAAGTTGCATCTTCTCACTTTCAATTTCGGGTTTGTCTATCTTCCCTACAATGGTTTTTGTCTTCTTCGTCAGGGGAAATTTGTGAGAACTATCAATTTTTGTGCGAGGATGATTCTTATCTCCTCCTCCGTTTGAAGATTTTTTAGTTTCTTTCTTACTGGGGTGGGTCGTTGAAGCGATCCTCCGTGATGTCATGCTCTTGGGAGTGTTGGCAGGGGACTGGACACTCTTCTCATTGGATACTTTTCCCTATTGTCTGTACAATTCAATCACGCTTTGCAATGTCTCTACGTCGCAATCGTCAGAAGCAACAGTGTTGTCATCACTGTCCATGTCTTCGGTCAGGCATCTATGGATAAAAGAGCAGCTAAAGCCAACTGATAGTAAATGTTCTCAAAAAATACCATTAGGGTTGAACCCTTTTATCCTTTCAGCATATGTTAGGTTCAAGTTCTTAAAATGGCCTGCGAATTCATCAATATTGTTGACGTTTCTGCACACAAAGTCCTCGACTTTCCAGGGCAGAGGAATGAGCTATTTTTTTTTCTTGTCATGGAAAAAATGCAACCTATGGTTGTATTGCCTTGCTATTTCTGTAACAAACATCTTGTCCATGATGTGTCATGGAAGGAAAGCAGGATTATCCTCGGAGCCAAAGACCATTAGTACACTGTGATTTTCCTTTTGTTCAAGTGTCCCCTTCCTGTTCAAAAACTTGGTTTCCTAGCTAGACATCTAGGGAGCATCCTTTCCTAACAATAAATCTTTGAAAACTAAGACAAAGTCATTAAAAACCTCATAAAAACAATGGGAGGCCTTGTACCTCCATAGGGTCTAGTACCAGAATGTCACTGGGTCAAATTCACAATTTATTTTCTTGGAAAGAGAGAGTTTTAGAAACGGACAGCAATGCACTATTGCGAAAATCAAGTAGGATGACATATAAAATTTATTAGATTCTTTGAATCGTGACAGCTGGGAATAGATTTCAATGGAGATTAGCTTCCCCCAGTCGAAAATGAATTGTTCCTTAACTATGAGGTACAAAATATAAATAACTATACGGGAAATGCTTGCCATGGATTCCTATCCCGTTATTCTTGTAAACAGCCAAGAAATTTCCCAGAATGGATTTCTAAATGAACTTACCTGCATCTTTGTGATATCTTCAGGAATTATTGTCGGGTCTTCAAGGAACTCGGCTAAGATGTCCAACTCGTTATCATGTTTTTCTAGGAACTTCTTGCAGTCTTGTCCTCTGAAGGTCAATGTTGGCTTTGACAATCTTAACATCTCGTGGAAGATCTGAGGTGACAAAGAAACAGGAGAATGGCTGCGCAGTGGAATAACTCTTTGGCTTGAAATATATTTTTTGGCGCACCAAGAGACTACCTCCTTTGAGTCAAAAACCTCAAGGACATAGCCTGCACGAGCGATTCCAGAGGTCCAAATCACTTCGTTCTGGGCGGAACGGGATGAATAGTAAGAGTATGCCTTGGACCACTAGAAGTTCTGGTCCTGACGTTCGAAGATATTCATTGTATCTCCACAAAATTGTTGCCGACCTGCTACCATAAGTTTAAAAGAACGTTTGTTTTCTCCAGACGATGTTTAAAATGAAGAGTTGGAAGGGATAATATAACGTTGTGTAAATCTTGGTCCAATGTGTGTGAATGGGAGATCTCCTCGATACTTTCACTCATTAATGACAATTTCGATGGTTGTTGCATGATGCGTTGTTAGCATTAAAGACTAATAATTGCATACATAGCAGTGCGAACATGGCGGATACAACAATGAGCAATTAAGCATTGGATATTTCCTGAACGGGCCAACGCGATGACCCGTGTTTGAGATGAACAATCGAAAGGGACAATATAACTCTCTGCAGATCTTGGTTTAGGAAGTATTAATGGGAGATCTCCTCGAGCATTTCGCTCATTAATGACAATGTTGAAGGTTCCTGCATGGTGATTTGTTAGCATGAAAGGTTACTAATTTTATATTAAGAAAGAAGTAAGAAGGTCGTGGGGATGGGAAAGAGAAATCAAGGAGTGTCTAATTATCGAAAGCAATCGGGCGAGCTTCAAAATAGGGTTACAAGGTACAACCATTAAACGCGAGGGTCAAATTGTATGTCTTGAAACTTTTTGAGTGAAATACACATAACACCGAACATGGCATGATAGGATAGTCCAGAGGGAAATTTGTATATTGTGGAAGTCTGGGTGATGTTTGCAGGACACGAAACAATGAAGGTGCAAACCTGAGCTCGCCTATCCGGGAACCCGCAATCGAAAAAGTGGCTCAAGTATGGAATAGAGAAACGACTAGGCGGATTCATTTTCGCTGATATATTGAAACTTGTAATATATATCCCTTGCGTGGCAAGATATTTTCTGCATGACTATGGGCAGAAAAGAGAAAATAAGAGAAGATAAATTAATTTAAATTCGAGGAGTCGAGCTTCATTTAAATTTCACTGTCTCGTCGATGCTTTTTCTTTTTAATGGTGGTCTGTACGGTTTTTGCATGATGAACTATTAGCATTAAACCTTGGCTAGGCACAGTAAACAGTGACTAATAATTGGATATTTAGTGAACCCACTAACCCGAGGAACCACAAAAGAGATTCCATGAAACGGGAAAGTATGGAAAGTTGTCGGATGGGCATCAGAATTAGGGTGACAATGGTTCCCCAGGAGACGTGACTTCCCGAGGGTCAAATTGTATGTCTCAGAACTTGAATGCAAAATGTGTACCACTGAAGAGGGGATGATATGGGAGTTTGGCGGTCAATTTGTATATGGCAGACCCTTTCTCTCATTAATGACATGTTTAAGGTTCATGCACGATGAAGTGCTAGCATTAAATCTTTCCAATTGCATTTCCAGAGAGAAGTAGGAAGGTGGCGGGGATAGGGAACAACAAGCAAGGAATGGCTAATTATCAAAAGCGATTGGCGATGCTTCGAAATAGGGCTACAAGATACAACCAACAGAGGTGAGGGCCCGAGTTTCAAATTGTACCTCTCAGGACTGTTGACTACAGAATGTGTAACATGGAAGAGGGCATGATGATGCATTCCTGTGGACAAATTGTATATCGTGAAACTCCAAGTATTGTTTTCTAGTCATGGAACATTGGAAACACAATCCTGAGCAAGCCAGTCCGGGAACCCGCAATCAAAAAGTGTCTAAGTATGAAACAGGGAAACGGTGGGGCGAACTCAATACACAGTAAATGTACAATGTCATGGAGATACAACCAACTTGGGGCTAAGTATTGAAAGGAACAGTGGATGGCTAGGCTCGTGATGGGGAATTCCAATGGACAAATTGCATATCGTGGAACTTCGGGCACTATTTACAAGTCGCGGAAGATTCAAAACACAATTTTGAGGTCATAAATCCGGGAACCCGCAATCAAAAAAGTGTCCAAGTATGGAATAGGGAATTGCTTGCCCGGACTTGTATTTGCTAATATATTGAAATTTGTAATAGCTTTTCCATTACCTTGCAAGATCTTCTTTGCATGTTTCTGGACAAGTTATGTAGGGATGGTTAGTCCTCGAGACTTTTGCTTATTAATGACAATCTTTACGGTTGTTGCATGATGGCATTTTAGTATTAAATATTTGGTGGTGCATATTTGGAAAGAAGTACGAGGATGGTCGAAACATGAAACAATGACTAAGAATTGGAGATTTTGTGAACCCGCCAACACGAGGATCATAAATAGGGTGACAAGGTCTCCCCAGAAGACGCAAGGCCCCGATGGTCAAATTGTATCGCTCAGAAAATTTGAATGCATAATCTATAACACAGAAGAGGGGACGATGTCAGAGTCTGGTAGTCAATTTGTATATGGTGGAGGTCCGAGTGCCAATTGTTTTCTACCAGTGTGTTGAGTTGTCACTAGTAAGACCATAATTAATGTATATTAGGAAGGATGCGAGGTTAGTGGGGATGGAAGGCAGCGACAGATACTTTGAAACATCTGTGAACCTTGATAGAGTGAATCTTGCTAGTTCAAGGAGTCTACGGTGGAATTGTAGATCACAGAAGTTTTGAGTGCAAGATGTATATCATGGAACAAGAAGCAGCAGAATTCGAAAGCGCCAACCCAGCAACCGCGACCATAAAATTGGCTAAGTATGGAAAGGAACAGCGGTCTGTCAGATTCATCATGTGAGAATACAAATGGAGATGAAGATATGTCAGCCCGCCAATGCTGGAACCCACGATCATAGAAAGGTGACAGAGTATATAACCAGAAATCGACAATAGACGGGAAAAAGAAAAGGGAAAAAGGGATAAGTATCTCACAGAAGAAAATATATTGTTCGTTTATTAATGCCAATATTTTCAAACCTATGGTGAGTTCTCACTAGTAAAAGCATAAATTGCAAATCACGGAAGTTCTTTAGGTGCAAGATGTATATGACGGAACAGGGGACATAAGTGTTGAATACCACAAACCCGGGACCCGGTGGTTAGATAATTGGATAAGTATTCAAAGGGACCACGGTCGATCAGGCTCATGGTGTGAAGATATAGATAAAGATAAGAATCTACCAATCTACGAATCCAGGAGGCCGTGATCATAGAGATGCGACTAAATATAGAACCACAAAGGGATAATAGAGGGGGAGAAAACAGGGAAAATTTAAAGAGAAATTTTTTATATTTATTCCAATAGTATTCATATTAATATGTATTCATAGATTATTTCTGGTCCAAATGTAAATCATCTTCCAATTTGCAGGATCTTGTTCGGTTCACAAATTTCGTTGAAATCCATAAGCAATAGAAAGAAAAAAAATAGCGGATGGTTGGGCTCGTAATGGGGCATTCCAGCGGAAAAATTGTATATCGCGGAACTCCGGGCACTATTTGCAAGTCGAGGAATATTTGAAACACAATTTTGAGGCCGTCAATCCGGGAACCCGCAATCGAAAAAGTGTCCAAGTATGGAATAGGGAAACGCTGGCCCGGACTTGTTTTCGCTAATATATTAAAATTTATAATAGCTTTTCCATTACCTGGCAAGATCTTATTTTCATGTTTCTGGACAAGTTCTATAGGGATGGTTAGTTCTCGAGACTTTTTCTTATTAATGACGATCTTTACGATTGTTGCAAGATGGTGTTTTAGTATTAAACCTTTGGTGTTGCATATTTGGAAAGAAGTTCGAGGATGGGCGGAACAGGAAACAATGACTAGGAATTGGAGATTTCATGAACCCGCCAACGCGAGGATCCAAAATAGGGTGACAAGGTCTTCCCAGAAGACGTGAGGCCCCGATAGTCAAATTGTATCACTCAGAACATTTGAATGCATAATGTTTAACATGGAAGAGGGGACGATGTCGGAGTCCGGCAGTCAATTTATATATGGCGGAGGTTCGGGTGTCAATTGTTTCGTACCAGTGTGTTCAGTTGTCACTAGTAAGACCATAATTAATGTATATTAGGAAGGACACGAAGTTAGTGGGGATGGAAGGCTGCGATAGATACTTTGAGACATTTGTGAACCCTGGTAGAGTGAATCTTGCGAGTTCGAGGAGTCTGTGGTGGAATTGTAGATCATGGAAGTTTTGAGTGCAATATGTATATCATGGAACAAGAAGCAGCAGAGTTTGAAAGCGCCAACCTAGAAACCGCGGCCATAAAATTGGCTAAGTCTGGAAAGGAACAACGGTTGGTCAGATTCATCATGTGAGGATATAGTTGGAGATGAAGATATGTCAACCTGCCAAACCTAGAACCCGCGATCATAGAAAGGCAACTAAGTATATAACCAAAAAGAGATAATAGACGGGAAGAAGAAAAGGGGAAAAGGGCTAAGTATCTCACAGAAGAAAATCTATTGTTCGTTTATTAATGCCAATATTTTCGAACCCCTGGTGAGTTCTCACTAGTAAAAGCATAAATTGCAGATCATGGAAGTTCATTGGTTGCAAGATGTATATGACGGAACATGGGACATAAGTGTTGGACACTGCAAACCCGAGACCCGGTGGTCAGATAATTGGCTAAGTATTGGCTAAGAGAAAGTTTTTATATTTATTCCAATAGTAGTAATATTAATATATATTAATAGATTATTTCTGGTTCAAATGTAAATCATCTTCCTATTTGCATGATGTTGTTCGGTTCGCAAATTTCGTTGAAACCAATAAGCAATAGAAACAAAAAAATAAATAAATAATATATATATATATATATATTATTTATATATACACGACGTAACAATTTTTGTATATGCACGGATATTATCAAATAGAAGAAGCTGCAATATATGCAAAATATTGAACAAGAACATGATGTCGACACTTGAGTTGCCTTGTTGTAATAGTCATTAATTCATTCTATTTACAGGACCCCGAAAAATGAAAGTAGGACGGGTCCTCCCATTTCTTTATTTAGGTATAGGGTGGGCGCCACATAAGTATGGCCTATGACAAATTATTCTTCCATGTAAAATGTAAGGAACGAACAGAGTAGCCTTTATTTAAATCGAAGTGTTAGGAAGCAGAAAGAAAAGCTTGTCATCCTTGTTTAACATCGCACAAAAAAAAGGTACAAAATAAAATAAAAATCAATACCAAATATTGGAAAACACCATAAAAAAAAACCGCAAATATTCTATATTCAAATAGTTAGGTTACAAAATACAGCTGAGATTATTTGCCACAATGACTGTCATTTGGCCTGTCGTCGACAAAAAAAAAAACCAAATATGTACAATAATGAAGCTTGTGGACAGTCTTTTATAGATTTCAACTTGAGGATCAAATGATTGATTCATAAAAAACAATGAGTTGAATATCAATTTCAGGTCTTGGACTTCATTGGTGCTGCCAACTAGATCTATCCCAACTTTTGAATAGCTTGTCTCTTCTAGATATGGCATGCCTGCATTAGCTGTTATTCAACATTCCATACTTTGTTAACTGTTAATTTCCCTCTATCATCGAAAACTTGGGGGTTAAGGTGCCTTCCTTGCAATGTTCCTGATCATTGACATTCGAGACAACTTAGAAATGTGATTCAGGCCCAATTCAAATATGAGGGAGTGGTTTTATATGATGCCATCTTTGGGCGAAACAAATCTTGTTAGGCAACAAAAGCTGAGACAAAAAAATAATCAAGTATGTTGTGACTGTTATTCTCCCTGTATTCGATCATTTGTTTGGTTGAAAATCCTACCTGGAGATTTGTATGTTGAACTTCTTTGTTTTATTACTGTAAATTGGAAGGGACATCCAAGCTAGATGCAAAATGTTCCTCTGATGAAGTACATAGCTTCTTCCAACAACACAAATCTGGCAAGTGTATCAAATGTTGCAGATCACATTAGAATGTATCTTTCGTCATAGGGGTGGCAGACATGGTGACCCACAAAATGGTCTGGAATGTTCGGAAGTGATGTCAAATATTACTCCATGCCCAAATACACTCAGAAGGAAATTATAATATTGGATACCCACAAATGTGAGAAAATGTATGCACGTTTTAATCATCATTCTAAAATTACAGAACGTTTTATGCCAAAGTTGTAACAGAATTGATAGACAGCTAGTTGCTATGTCAAAGAGTGTTGAACGACCTCTGGATGCAGTAACAGACTCGACATACAATCAACTTTCGATCACTACTGATACTAATGTCAAGTGTAAGAAGTCGTGATCCCAAGTTCCAGGTAGTTTCACCTTGGGAATCCACATTGGCGGTGACCCCAGGCTCCAGATAGCTTCGGCTTCGAACATTGACATTGGCGGTGCCAATGGGAACAGTGTTATTGACTGTAGTGCGACAATGCAGTGAACAAGTAGGGTTGTCATTGTCAAAGCACCTAAAATATAGGATTGTCAGATCTGCAAAGAACATCGACTTTAGTGTTGCGTTCTCACGACAACTACAATGTTTCTTTGAGTCCATAAATCTTTGGACGTTGGGTGTCCTGTGGGATAATGACCCTGACATTAGGCACATGCCAAACATTTATTATATGACATTGCAGTGTTAATGTAATTGCCATAGTGGACGATGACTCAATTGCATTGGCACAAACAATATTAACTGTGTGATTAATTAACATCCTTGAAGGACATGAATCCCAAACAACGCCTAAAACTTTTTGAACAACCGTGTGTTCAAAAAATACATTGTTCTATATTTTAAAAAATAAAAAATTGTATGGTTCGAACTTTTTTTTTTTCAAATATTACATCAACTGCAACAGAAGAAATGCATTTTCCTTATCCAAAGCAAGGGAAACAGCAGGAATATTGACATTAGGTGGAAACAGCTCTGGAATACACCACTACATTAAGGTCTCTTCTAAAGAATGAAATAAAATGATTACTTGAAGGTGGTAGTAAAAGGTGATTTTCAGAAACCAAATCATTACCTGAACACGTGAAACTTCTTGCAGAAGGTGGTAGTATAAAGTAATCCTCAGAAAGTGTTGCAAAGTCCATAATCCAGAATTCCTTCCCATTAAATTTTTCCAATTACATGTCGATGCAGGGATTAGAAATTTTTGAGAGCGTCGTTCCCTGGTTATATACCCACCTTCAAATAGGAGGGGAATATTCGTGCAAAGAGGGGAAATATCATCGACCCAGATGCAATCATATGCATAGGGATAGTAAAAAAAAAATGTGTAGTAGCGATAGAAAGTTGATTGTATGTGGAGTCTGTAACTCCATCCAGAGGAAAGTGAACAAAATTTGACAAAGAATATGGCTTTCTGTCAAGTCTGTTACCACACCTAGAAGTAGCTCAACAAACTTTGAAATAGAAACTTCTGTAATTTTAGGATGTTGTTTTAACCACCCACACAGTTTCTCATACTCGCGACGATCCAAATTTATAATTTCCTTCTGAGTATATTCGCAAATGGAGTAATATTTCGCGTCATTTCCTAATATTAAAAACCATTTTGCAAGCGACGGTAAGTGCGACTCCTCTAACGGAAGAAAATTCTTGTGTGCTCTGCAGAATTTGATACACTTGCCAAATCCGTGTTGTTGGAAGAAACTATATACTTCAACGAAGGAGCATTTTGCAGGTGACCTGAAAATCCCTTCCAACTCCTAGTAAGAAAACAAAGAAGATCAACAAACAAATCTCCAGGTAGACCTTGTTGGACAACTGAGAGGGGGGGGTGAATCAGTTGTTACCATGCTTAAACAATTATGCTTATTTTAAACTCTTTACAGAGCACTCAAT
>SNQJ01S0198631.1:0-17159 GCA_010110895.2 Picea sitchensis
TATGGTTAAAGTAATAAGTTATTATCATATCCACAAAGGTTCAAATCTCATTTGTGCCATATTTTCCCCCTTTGGCATAATTTGTCTAGCAAGTTACTAGAATCATGCTCTTGCTTCAATTAATCACCATAGTAATTCAATATATATCATTCACAGAAAAAAAAAAAAATAGCATTTATCTGTAAACACAACGTACTCTATAAATTTGAAAGTTTAAAGTGGGATTGACCAGAGCTTTTGGGAGTTGTCAGAGATTTTTCCTTACTGATAGATGGGTTGATGATCTAACTAGATGGGTACATTATCTTCCTCATCACCCTCACGTCATCTCCTACCTCACCCTGCTCGTATGAGGTAATAATTTCTTTGGAAGTTTCCTTTACAACTTACAGTGTATGCGACTGACAATCACAGCACGATAAAACATCCTCCATATACCTAACTTTGAAAAGTAAAATAAGGACATCCGTCGGTCTGGATATTACTGAGTGATTTCCCCGTGGAAACAACTGCTATGCTGTGAAACTTCCACTCAATTTCTCCGAATCTATCTGTAGATTACTCCATAATTTATATAAGGAAACAAGGTATTTGCTGTGAAACTTCCACTCAACTGCTCCAAATCTATCTGTAAATTACCCCATAATTTCTCCTTGGAAACATGGTATTTGCTGTGAACTTCCCCGAATCTTTCTCCCATGTGCGACGCGGCTTTCTACTGCGGCAGTCAAAACCCATGGACCGGGCAGTTCATAATGTTTTCCAAGATTTAAAAAAAATACTTGGTATTATGAAAAATAAATTGTAGAATGTTTTTTTGTGGTGAGGAGTTTAGAAGGTATTTTTCAGTTGGTGTCATTTTTGTTATGGACGTTTTTAATTAGATTTCGAATCTGAATTGGGATTCATTATCAAGATTAATTATCAAATGAGATTCATTATCAAAATTAATTATCAAATGAAAACTTGTTAATATTAATTAATTAATAATTTAGATGTAAAACATTTTTTATAATTTAACAAAAACTACTATAAATCCTAATTTAATTATAATATATTAATCATTATCATTTATTTTATTATTTTATTTGATTAAAAATTGTCATATTTGAAAGTTATAAATTATATTTTCCAATTGGTGTAAGAAATCTGTTTCATAAATTAAATCTGGTATTGAGTGACATGTCCATACAAAATAAGAATATAACATTATCCGATAAAATCATAATTTTATTTTGTTAAAGCCCCATTTTCGTGGAGTTTGACTACTAGTACCAAAACTTTTGTCCTAGTTGTAGAGAATTAAAATAGGAACTCCTAGTGGAACTCCTAGTAGTGTAT
This sequence comes from Picea sitchensis, assembly GCA_010110895.2. NCBI lineage: Eukaryota > Viridiplantae > Streptophyta > Pinopsida > Pinales > Pinaceae > Picea > Picea sitchensis. The sequence goes on from SNQJ01S0198631.1 coordinate 1,342, forward strand.
AAATAACGACATTTATACACACTACAATTTAATTGGAAAACTAGCATTTTTAGAGTTTTTCTTAGTCTTTTTTTCTTATTATATTTTCATTCATGTATAATATAATATATATATAGATTTTCTCCAACTTTCAATATTTTAATTTTTAAAAGTGAGTTAGATTATAATGGATGAAAACCATTTGTCAACTAAGAAAATCATTAGCCAAAAAATCATCTACTAAAAAACTATTAACTAAAAATACTGATTCAAAAGTCGTCTTTATTTACAAAAATATAAAATTTATCCAACATTCTCCCACTTGTTGTTTTCTTTGTATACATGGGGTGCTGTGCAACGGAAACATACACACAACAAGATTCACACCGTGAACACAATGTTTACGTGGAAAAACCCTTTGTAGGGAAAAAACCACAAGATAATGATAATCGATATTCTTATTATTCAAGGGAGAATTACAACAACCAAACACAGGCTTACAACAAACCTCTCACTCTCTTCTCACACACTACGCTACACTACATTGTTTGCACACACCTCTACGGGTATGCTAGATATATAGGATCAGTTAGATAGTAAAATAAACTAGTTACAACTTGATCCACCAATTACACAAACTGATCACTAGTGTGCATGCATGCACATTCCATTTTTAGTTGATACAGTGTGCATGCATCTGTATGGGAAATTAGTTGGCAGTTTCAACAATCTCCACCTTGACAACAATTTACCTAATATATCATGCTCGAATTAATTTATCAACTTTTTTACAATCCAAGAGAAGCCAAACACCATCGTAGCTTCTCTAACAAAACCAATTTCGTGAGCATGTCTGCAGAGTTCACTTTTGTATGGACCTTTTCTAGAGCCACTCCCCCTTTTTCAACAACCTATCTTACAAAATGGTGTTTACTAGAAATATGCTTCGTCTTACTATGACAAGATGGTTTTCTAGCCAAATGAATAACACTTTGACTATCGCAGAATACTTTCACCTTGTCCTGCATCCTCCCAAACTCACCCAACAAACCTTTTAACCAAATTTCCTCCTTGCATGCATGTGTGGCAGCCATATATTCTTCTTCAATAGTGGATTAAAAAACTATGTTTTGAAGCTTTGACATCCAACTAACAGGTTCTCCTGCAAGAGTAAAGACATATCCTGAAGTGGATCTCATTTTATCCAAGTCACCTGCAAAATTTGAATCGACATAACCGCAAACTAAATCACTGGAACCATCGTAGGTGATAGAATAACTACTTGTGCCCCTAAGATACCAGAGCACCCATTTCACTATTGCCCAATGCTCTTTACCTAGATTTTCCATGTATCTACTAACAACACCAACTGCATGTGAAATATCTGGTCTATTACTCACCATCACATACATCAAAATTCTTGATGCATTATCATATGGTACACGATACATATAATACACGATACGTCGTTACTACAACATAAACTTAAATAAATCTTGAAATGGGAAGCCAAAGGGATTTGTACAGGTTTCACATTATTCATACTAAATCTCATAATTTTTTTCTCCACATACTTTTGTTGTGATAACCACAACTTACCATATTTTTTGTCTCTGTGTATCTCCATGCCCAAGATTTCTTTTGTTGCTCCTAGATCCTTCATATCAAACGTCCTAGCCAACTAAGCCTTTAACCTGTTAATTTCAACAATTCTTTTGCTTGCAACAAGCATATCGTCAACATATAACACCAAAATAATGAATATGCCATTTTCCAACTTTTTAATGTAAACACAATGATCATATTCACTTCTTGTAAAATTTTGGCTCACCATGAAGGAATTAAACTTCTTGTACCATTGTTTGGCAGTCTGCCTCATGCCATACAATGAATTCTTGAGTTTGTAAACAAACCTCTTATTGTGATCCTGGTTGGGCCCTTTGCTTTTGAGAAGGAATCACGCAAGTTTTGAATAAGCACGAGTTGCGCAAACTCCATCAAAGGTCGGGAGAAAGAGCAACAAAAAGTAGTTGCGGAAGCCAATGCAACGCCAGTGAAGCAACAAACGGTTGCAACAGAACAAGAAAGCATGCAAATCGAAAAGGAAGACACAACCCAGCTATATATAGGACCGAACACAATTGTAAAAGGGTTCATTGGTTCGCTCATCAGTTGGTTCATTAGTTCATGATTTGGTTGGCTGGGTTGAGTCGAGTCAGGTTGGTCAGAGTCGCCAGGTTTTGGGATTAGTTGTTGATAATTGTTGTAAGTCAAAGGAAGACAATGTTGAGTCTGTAATAAATTGGACCTATCAGTTGGAGAATTAAAGCTTTGTGGCATGAGTCCAGAGCCAAGAGTTTGTACTGAGCCTTGCTATGTAATTCTAAGTCTGTAATGAGAGAAAGATCCTAAAGATAATAGGAAGAAGGACCAAATTTCAAAATATGTTGCGTCTTTATATGTTTACTTATGCATTACAATATTTACTTATAGCTTATGAATTCTATTTGATGGTTCAACGTTTAAATGCTTGCTCGCAACGTTAGTAGGTTCGATTCATGCATTTATATGTTTCATATCTATTAATGTCTTTTGCGCAAGAACATGAATGAGTTATGACTGCTCTATGGATCCTCTTTAGTCTTTTCCCTACCCTTCCCTACCTATCTATCTCAACAGTGCTTCGGGTGAGACTTCTTCTCTTTGGAGGAGATGAAAATGCCAACGCTCTAGACTACATGGTACCTTTTGTTGGTAACCTGAGAAGGACCTTGGTTTGATCAAATTCATGCCAACAAAATGGTTTTGTTGTCGGAACCTGCGTTAAAAGGGAACCTGTAGGGAGAATGTTGTTGCTGATCCATAGATATGGCATTGATCAATGGTGGGAAAGGTGTTGTGACTCCTTCATATGGAAAGAAGTGGAACTAAGGAGAAAATTAGTGGAAAACACTCGCGAAGCAATCTTTTACTCAGAAAGATCGAGTGACCAGTATGAAATTTTCTGGGTTGAATTCCTAGAAGAATTTTTTCACTGGATAAAGAGGCTCCAAGAAGCTCCAGAGTTCCAGGGACGGGCCAAGAAGATCTATGCATGGGATACCGAAAATTTAGCAGCACTCCAGAGGCTAGATTGCCCAGTTACACAAGTTGTGGATTTTTGGGTTAGCACCACGCTAGAGGGATACATAATCGAATTTGAAACTGAGAACCACCAGTCTTTTTTGCGGGCAGAGCAAATTTTCAAGAAAGGCGCAAGGGGAAGACTGCTGAGAGAAATCCCCCTGTGGATTAAGGTTTTCTTGATGGAGGAAGGGATGTTGATTATATCCCCGACTGAGATGGCAGCATAAACACTTGCACTTGGGGTAGGGAGAGATGGGGTGAGAGTCATGGCATGAGAGAGAGGAAGGGTTCTTTGAAAAATGGGGGGGAAACAACAAGAAATAGACTCAAGAGATGAGCGAGATTTGAAGAGAGCTGCCATAGTTGAGAAGTGGTGGCGCAACAAGATCAAGAAAGCCGCAAGACAGTCTGAAAAGTTGAGGAAAAAAGGCGGATCAGGAGAAGTAGAGGAAAGACAGATGGAAGAACTGCAGAAGATGAGAAGACAGGAACGATTGGCCAGTCAAAGATTAAACGAAAGAGAAGCAAGGAGAGAAAGAAGTCCCCAGGAAGTGGGATGAGAAGGAGAAATCACAGATTTAAGGGAGGAGGAAGCTGACATGAACCTTGGAGGAGAAAGAGATGATTCAACCCCAATAACAGGAGAAATCGAGAATCCGTCCAAAGAGATTGTCCCAGTGGAAGCTAACGAGACCCCCCAGATCAAAGAAAACCACCCCGAAGCTAGTGGCACTAGCCCTGAATCACCCATACCCAAGTGCCTTCTATACAAACGGTAAGTTCGATACTACCTTCTCATGCTAGTTCTGTTCCAATACAATTAGTTAGTCAATAACAATCAGGAAGTGAGGGTACAGGGAGGAGATTGGAATCTAGAAAATGAATTTTATAGAATGAGGGGACTGGGACCTCCTCAGAATTTTATACAGAAGGTCATCTAGCGAACGAATTTTCAAGAATGAGGGGACTGGGACCTCCTCAGAATTTGATGGTAACTCCACCAGGACCCACGAGAGGAGTTGCGCAACTGTTGACGAATTCATCATTCCATAACCCCACCCCATATCATGATTTCCCAGGAGGCCAAGCAACTCTGACAGTGGAATATTGTGAGATCTGCCGAATCCACGACCATGGGCTAAGACAGTGCCCCATCATGCAGAAATATTCGACAGTACCAAACCCAGTACATTGTGAGTTCTGTGCATCTACCACACATACTACCAATCAATGTAGAGAGTTGGATGCACTTGCAGACAGGTTAGACCGAACATCATTTAGGGTGAATGAAAACCCTCAATGACCAGGAAGAGGTCGAGGAAGTGGAGTTGGAGGAGATTTCAGAGGAGGAAGGACTGGGGGATGAGGACCAGGAAGATGTTATAACTACGATGAACAAGGTCACTTGGCCAGATATTGTCCTCATCCAAGGCGGCCATGGTTCTCTCATTGCAAAACCAATGGAAACACAACTGAAGACTTCCCAGAGTTAATTGCAAAGTGGGAAGACAAAGTATGACAAAGAGGAACTAAACTTATCAGCTCAGAGATCAAGAGGATTTATAAGGGACAATTTCCCAACCTTAATATTGTCACTCGAGGAGGAGCGAAGACAGGAGATGATGTTGATACTCTACCTCAGATCCAGAAAGCAACACCTAAGGGAGACAGGTATGATCCCCTAAAGAAAAAGATGTTCTTTAAAGATGTTATAGAAGTATTCTAGAATATTCCTAGTCATGAAATGCAAGAGAACCCCCCCCAGTCGAATGTTTACCCTAAGATGGCACAAGTTCTTGCTTCACCCCCAACACCCAGAAACCCTGTAGTCATACCAAGATAGTCTGAGAAACCCTAGAACGTAGTTGAACTTTGGTTTCAATTATTCTCTGAAATTCTAGGGAATGATCAACTAACAGAAAAGTTGTGCAATGTGCTATACCTAGTCTTAGGGAATGAGGAACCCTCAAAAGCAACGATAAGGGATAATATTCTCGAGAAGAGTACTCAGAGAGTGCAACAAATTAAAGTGCGAACCAGAAAAGAATTTCGACTGGTAGCCCAGTTAGATGACTTTGAAATTAAGGACGTCATGTTGGACCTAGGGTCAGATGTGAACATTCTACCTAAGAAGACTTGGGAAGCCTTAGGAAAACTGAGAATGACATATTCCAAAATTCAGTTAAGAATGGAAAACCAATACTGTATATTTCCCATAGGAAGGCTGGAGAACGTGGAAATCGATGTAGAAGGAGTAAAAATAGTAGTTGACTTTGAAGTCTATGAGATCATGGGAGACAAAGACCCCTACCCTACACTACTTGGCATCGATTGGTGCTATGACAATTATCCAGTAATTGAATTAAAGAAAGACACCATGACTTTTGAAGCTGAGGGAATCAAGGTAGTTCAACCCTTGGATCCATATGTAGGACCCAGGTACACAGAACCAACAGACAATAATATGGAGGGAGAAGACCTAGACCAGTTGTACACTGTAACAGTGGGGACAAGAAATGATTATATAAACCCTACTGTTGATGGATCAGTAAGATGGAGATGTATACAGTCAATAGACGAAGATTCAAAACTGGCTTTTGATAGTTGGCAACAAGGCTCGCATGAAATATTCTCAAGAATATGCGCAACTGTCAGAATGACCAGATGGGTTGGGACCGAAGTTAGAGAACACCCAGTTTACGATGGTACCTCAGATCTAGACAAATTTTTGCAGAATATGGAAGAGAATGTGAGAGAAGATCAAAGAATCTTGGTACTAGATTTAGCCTTTCATAACACCCCTGCCAGATGGTGGTCCACTCATAAATTCGTCCTCAGAACTTGGATTGAGGTGAAGCAAGCTATCAAGTACAAGTTCTGGAATAAAGAGCATCTGGAATCATAGATGCATATGGATCTCCAAGTTGCGCAACCGTTTAGCGGAGAATCAGATCCTAGAATACACATTGAACAGTGTGTGACATAGTGGAAGGCTGCGGAGATACCCTCTCGCTTTTGGGTTCAGGTATTTCCCCACTCTCTAGGCTCAATCCTGAAATCTTGGTTCATACATGAGGAAACCAGAAGACAAACCAACGACTGGCGGACACTGGAAGCTCAATTTTGCAAGGACTTCTAATTCACAAGTAAGTACCATGAGCTTGAGCTAGCCCTGCAAAAGATTAAAGAACTTCTTTTTACAACCAATAGTAATAAGAGATCAAACCTTATAGTGTGTCCCAAGCATACCCAAGAACTTCAGAATAAAATCCACTTACCCTCAACTGAGAAGCCTATAGAATGCTATCAGATTAGCAAAGATTTAGAAAGCCTAGACGAATTAGAAGAACTGAGAAACCTATCCATCAAAGAGACAGAGGGGAGCAGAGAAATCCAAAACATCATAACTAGCCAGACCGATAGTTCCCACAATCACCCATTAAAATTGTGTAGACTCAAAATAGGGACTATAGAACAATCCAAGATAGCTATGGTGGGAGATCACTGGGATGAACAAACGAGTCAGGAAATATAGAGTTTACTGAGGGAATATGAGGATTTGTTCCCAAAGACTTTTTAAGAATCAAAGGGAATTAAAGGAGTCATGGGAGAAATGAAGATTGAGTTAAAACTAGGATGCAAGACTGTCAGACATAGACCATACCGTATTAACCCAAGAGTAAAAGAGAAAGTTAAGAAGGATATTGATAAGATGTTAGAAGTAGGTCTCATTTTTTCGGTAGAAGAAGTAGAGTGGGTCATCTCGATAGTCATTCAAAGAAATAAAGACATTGAGGATATTAGAGTCTGTATGGACTACAAAAGCCTCAAATCTTCTTGTGTGCACGACCCTTTCCCAACACCCTTTATCGATGAGGTGCTAGAACAGGGTGTGGGGAAGGAAGCATACTCATTCATAGACGGATTTTTAGGATACCATCAAGTTAGGATTGTTGAAGAGGACAAAAGAAAGACCACTTTCATTACAGAATGGGGAACTTTTGCATACAATGTAATGCCATTTGGTTTAAAGAATGTCCCTGTAGTTTTCTCCAGGATTGTGATAACAACCTTTAGAGAATTCATTCACAAATTTATACAAGTCTATATGGATGATTGGAAAATATATAGCTTGCTTAAGGAACATGTAGCACTGGTAAGGCTAATGTTTGACAGATGCAGAGAATTGCAAATCTCATTAAATCTCAAAAAGTGTATCTTCTGTGTGCCACATGGAAATCTGTTGGGTCACATAGTCTGTCGAGAAGGAGTATTGGTAGACCCAACCAAAGTTGCGGTCATTTTATATATGACACCACCTACGAGTGCTAAACAATTGCGCTCCACACTAGGACACACAGGTTACTACTGCAGGTTCAGTCGAAGATATGCCAACATTACTACACTTCTAGAAAACCTCCTGAAAAAAGATGAAATGTTCCAATGGACTCCCGAATTCGATAAAGCATTTGAGACACTTAAGGAGAAACTCATTACAACACTGATTCTGATATTCCCAAACTGGGAAAAGGAATTTCACGTCCATGTAGATGCTTATGGAATTGCCTTAGGAGCTATCTTAATGCAACCTGGAGATGGAGCTATGGATCACCCTATCTATTTTGCGAGTCGAAAGCTGTCACAAGTAGAACGCAACTACACAACGACAGAAAGGGAAGGCTTAGCAATTATTTATTCTTTACAAAAAATTAGACATTATCTGTTAGGGTCTCACGTCAAATTCTTTACTGATCATTCCACACTGAAATACCCAGTTAACAAACCTGTGTTGGAAGGGAGAATTTGTAGATGGGTGTTGTTCTTTCAAGAATTTTCCTTTGAAGTCATCATCAAGCCGAGACGATGCAACATTGGACTTGACCATCTATCCAGGCTAGATTCAGGAGAAAGTGGCGGAGAAGTGGATGACCATCTCCCAGATGTAGACTTGTTCAGGATTGAGGCCATACCAGAATATCTGGAGGACATAGCAATGTTTCTTAGTACAGGGGCCTATCCTTAAACATATTCCACAACCCAGAAATGACATATGGTCATTAGAGCAGCAGAATACCAGTTGATCACCGGACAATTGTATAATCTAGGACTAGACAACATCCTCAGACGATGCGTCCTGTATCATGAAAGACAGGATATACTCTGGGAATGCCATAGTGGAATCGCAGGAGGCCACATAAGAGGAAAGGCCAGGGCACAAAAAGTTCTACAGGTAGGACTTTGGTGGGCCACACTATTCAAGGATGAAAAAGTATACGCTAGATCGTGTGATGTTTGTCAACAGGTGGGCAAGTCGTTCCGCCGAGATGAACTACCACTACAACTAGTTAGAGCTCTACATGCATTTGAAAAATGGGTATTTGACTTCATTGGACCAATCAACTCCACAACCAAACATTCAAAGGCCAGGTACATCATTACCATGACTGACTACCTTACCTATTGGGAAGAAGTAGGAGCGGTACAGGACTGTCGACAGACACTGCTACCAGGTTCATTTTCGAGAATATCATTACCCGGTTTGGATGTCCCAGGAGCCTAACCAATGATCAGGGAGATCATTTCATTAGCAACACTATAGCAACACTTACAGCGGAATTTATGATCCATCATTACAAGAGCAGTCCATACCACCCATAGGCCAACATAACAGTTGAAGCCTTCAACAAAATCCTAGAAAGGGGACTAACAAAGGTCTGTTGCGCAAACCAGGAGGACTGGGATGATAGAGTTCCATCTGTACTATGGGCCTACAGGACAACCACAAAGAAACCCAACAGATACACACCGTTCTAGTTAGTCTATGGGAGAGAGGAAGTGGTGCCAACAGAGTTCATCACTCCAAGACTGTACATTGCACAAGTCACATGTATGACAGAAGAGGAATCGGTGGCACAAAGACTTGTAGAGCTACAAGAACTCGAGGAAACCAATTTCTAGCAGACTTCCATCAGTCGGTTGAAAATGCAAGACAAAAATCTTGTCATGACCGACACATTAAGACCAAGGTATTCGTACAAGGGGATAAGGTGTTACTCTACGACAGCCGATACCAGAAGCATCCTGGCAGGCTGCGTATGCACTGGTTGGGACCCTTCATAGTTGCAGAGTTCCGACCCTTAAGAGTAGTCAGACTCGTGCAACTAGATGGTGTGCTACAACTGAGATGGGTGAATGGCGCTCACCTGAATCCCTACCTGTCTCAAAACTGAGAAAGAAGGACAATCGCTCCAATCTGAAGGGGCTTGTACAATAGATAGATTTGAGTTTTGTTTTCTTTATGGAATTTTGTAAATTCAGTTAATAAAGTCCATATGCGTAGTATTGCGCCATAACACATAGTTTATTTGTTTTGTCTAAGTGTTGGTTGATACAGAACTGACAACTCAGCAGTACAGGACCTGAACCATAAGAGATTCCATTCATGACAGTCATTAAAGACGACGGGGACAACCTTTGTGGTCGGAGGGGCCATGAATCCAAATCCAATATGAGTTATAGGCCACGCAAACCCAGTCTAGTCAAAATCTTTATTGCCATTCCGGTACCCCGTATGACGCCTGTTAAGCCATAAATCCACATTATGCCAATATTCCATCGAAGTTCGCGTCGGGACACCTACCCATCAAACATAAAGGTCTCAAATCGGCCACGTCCCTATTCCACTCAAATAAGTAAATACCAAGATCGCCAATAGGATTTACCTTTATTCAACCATCCCATCAGACAACTCACACTTGATTGCATCCACATAGTGATGATGAGTATTAGTTACTGCTAAAAATTTACCCGTTAAACCAAGTATAAGGCTCTTAGAACTTGGCCGATAATGTACTATTTCTAGAAAGAGCATAGCCATTTTTGAACTCGGCAGTGCGAACCAGTTGGGACCATTCAAAAAGCTGCAGACATAACCCTAGTTATTACCTGCCACAAAAGTGTGAATGCCGAGAGCCACAACAAGTCGAAGCACCATGACTAAAGAAGTAGTACCATATGAGCCCTGCAACCCCCAGGTCGAGATCATGGACGATCTCAAAGGGAAGATAGAGAACGTAAAGCTCCTCGACCTTGACCTCACAGATTCGACATTGTTCCCACAGATGCACACATATGTATTTTGGTATATAGTTCCATATGGAATCGAAGGAATGCAAGTTGTACCAAAAGAAGAGTTCATCAACTTATTTAACTCGACCATCATGAACTTGAGATACTTACCAGTCTTTTGTACCACAGGCGAGATTGCACTGCATGAAATTTCTGATAAGTAGGGTGCATGACAGAAGTCTATGGTTGAATAAGTGGTATCCAATCCATTTTGAAGACATCCAACAACTTACTAGACTATCCACCCAAGAAGAGGATGTGTCGAAGGGATTCCAGGGTCCCGGTAAGCACGAGAAAACGAAAGGCGAGGTTAGCCTATATGAGAAATTTAACATAAAGAGAGGAGGACGCACAACAATAATTGAACCAATACTACTCCAGATAGTTTGGACTGGATGCTACATCATAGCCATCAAGGTTATGAGGTCTTACTATAAGAGATATTGCACTCTATATGTGTTATCAGTCGTCGACTTTTGCGCAAATGGAGAAGTGTTCAACTAGTGTAGTTTCCTGTTGGAGTAACTACTAGTAGCTTGCGAGGAAACACAGGAGAAGGGAGGAACCTTCACCTATGGATATCTACTTATGGCATTTTCAATGTTCAATTGAACGCCACCTGTGGGCAGACAACCGACAATACTAGATAAGGGGCGCATGGCGAAGATGTTCGAGCCATGGAAGTCCAAACAAGACTTGGAGAATACAACACTCAACAACGCATCATTTGCCAAATGGTATAATGGTATCATAGACACAACACAAAGGTTATGCATCCCGCAGGAGATCCTCAACTGTAACATGAGGAATATCGCCTTCAGCATGAACTGACACAACAAATTCGTTTGGCCGAGACATGTCAGCAAGGAAAATTTCCACACAAGGATGATACCGTTCTATATAGATGAGGAAGCCTTCGATAAGGAAGTCACGTCATGGCCAGGATTCAAATGCGGCCCGTGTAAATCAAGAATGTATTACATTTTTCCTGCGGAGTTGCTGAAGAAAAAAGACAACGAACCAGGAGAAGAATCGAGTTCAGGCCCGAGCAGAAGAAGCCAAATGCTACGGTACAAACAAACTCCGAGGAGGAATAAGAGATACAAAAGTTAGAGCGAAGAAAAATATCATCCCGCCGACAGCTACCAGACAATGACGTGCTGTGAGGTGTGCAGGTTAACCAGATCTTGGGCATTGTGCTTGGTATTGAGCCATTGGTGAAGCGACCCAAAACTGGGGTCTCACCGAGCAAACCCATGAACCCACAACCCCTTACATCTGTCGCTCCCCACACCCACGCCACGACCAAAGCCACCACTATCATTGATATTCAGGATGACCTGGAGCCTGAAACATTTTCGTCCACAGTCATCATTGAAAAACCCCCACCACTCCAATTACCAAACCTCATCACTGCCATTCCACATCAGACAATAACCTCAAAGCTGATGCAACTTGATCAACCAAAGATAGTGGAACAACGACTCCCACAAATAACCAGAGAATTACCGAAACCAAGATCAGAAGTTTCTGGTCCTGAATCCAAAGCCTCAGAGCTGAGCATGACGTCGGATGTTCTGAATCCAGACACCCGGGAACGACAACCTGAGTCTTCATCACAAGAAGAAGATGCCTGAGCTAGAGAGAAGTTGGAACTCGACAACAACCATAAAATCACCTCACCAGCCAAGGGTGAGGGTGCCCAAGAAATCACGACACATCAAGCAGAAGCACCGGAAGAGCCGAAGATACCAGATGCACACAACAAACTAGAATCGAAAACGGAGCAAGATACGTCAGCCATGCGTGCACAAATAGAGCAGGTTCTCCAGAACCCTCAACAATGTGCAGAATTGATGCAACTTTGCATAGCCAGAATAGAGGTTTTGACTCTTTTTCCAACAGAGCTAAGGTTGAGAATCGTACCAATGCCACCAATGGAGGAAGAGGTAAAAACTTGCTCATACCATTCAACGGCTAGTGGATTCCCACTACAGACGTGAGAACCCACCGAAGCAACTCCTTCATCTGTCGACCTGGTACAGTGGCCATCGCCACAATTATTTGGACTAATCAGGGCATCCACAAACCAGTTGGAGGAAAGGCTCCAAGAGGCCGAGAGATCTGCTGAGATTGAAAGGAAGGAACAATTCATTGCACAAACATGCAGAATGCAGGAAGCACATGAAAAACTCCAATTCCAACACAAATTGGAAAAAGTGCAGGAAAAACTTGTTGAGGCATGGCTGGAGATTCAAAAGGCTGCGCCTGAACTACTCGAGGCCAACGATGTAGGCGAGCCAGAGAAACAGATCGAGCTATTACAGGAATCATGGATGCAACTGGATACTCGCACTGACTAGCTGGAAGTGAAGCTACAACAGGTCCAGCAGGAAGCATAACAATAGCCTCAGCAGCTACAGGAACAAATGCAGAAGATCGTATTGCAAGGTAACAATGCCCGAGCAACACTGTACAAGCACACTATGGATTGCACCAAAATATTCAGGGAAGTTAGCGACTTTATGGGCATCATTTCTTGACGGAATCAAGTCCTGGAGGAGGTGCGCACAAAGATCTAGGTGCTGAACGAAGAAGTTGCAGTCACAATGGACCCCATGGAGCAACAACAGAAGTTTGACCAAATTCAGCAGGCCAACAACAAACTAAATACACTCTATGAGGAAGAGTCTGTAGCCAATAAAGAGTTGCGTGATTTTCAATCGGTAATTCATACCGCCTATATTCAAATGCATTAGGTCGACGCAATAGTAGACTCCGAGTGGAACTCATTGGTGGCGGCCAAGCCAAAGGATTACATCAAAGAGATGACCCAATAGTTCCTTGTAGAAGCATCACTCCTCGCTCGGAAATGGCAGGACAAAGTTGAAAGCTTTCAAGGATTAAAGTACAGATCATTAGAGTTGGTACCAGAATTGGTCCCTTCATTTGAGGAGGTAAAGGAGGAAAGAGCACAAACAAAATAGCCCAAAGAAGAAGAAAAGACGGACAAGGGAAAACAACAGATGCTCCTGGAGGATGTGAAAGAACCAAGAGCTTGACTCAAGGATGAGTCAAGGATTGTAGTCAGAGCCTGTTGGGCCATTCATTTTTTAGAAGGAATCACACAAGTTTTGACTATGAACGAGTTGCACAAACTCCATCAGAGGTCGAGAGAAAGAGCAACAAAAAGCAGTTGTGGAAGCTAGTGCAATGCCAGCGAAGCAACAAACGGTTGCAACAGAACAAGAAAGCATGAAAATCGAAAAGGAAGACACAACCCAACTATATATAGGACCGAACACAATTGTAAAAGGGTTCGTCAATTCTCTCATTAGTTAGTTCATTAGTTCATGAGTTGGTTGGCTGGGTTGAGTCAATTCAGGTTGGTCAGAGTCACCAGGTTTTGGGATTAGTTGTTGATAATTGTTGTAAGTCGAAGGAAGACAATGTTGAGTCTGTAATGAATTGGACCTATTAGTTGGATAATTAGATCTCTGTGGCATGAGTCCAGAGCCAAGAGTCTGTACTGAGCCTTGCTATGTAATTCTGAGTCTGTAATGAGAGAAATATCCTAAAGATAATAGGAAGCATGACCAAATTTCAAAATATGTTGCGTCTTTATATGTTTACTTATGAATTACAATATTTCCTTATAGATTATGAGTTCTATTTGATGGTTCAACGTTTAAATGCTTGCTCGCAACGTCAGTAGGTTCGATTCATGCATTTATGTGTTTCAGATATGTTAATGTCTTTTGCACAAGAAAAGGAATGAGTTCTGACTACTCTATGGATCCTCTTTACTATTTTCCTTACCCTTCCCTATCTATCTGTCTCATCAGCGCTTCAGGTGAGACTTCTTCTCTTTGGAGGAGATTAAAATTCCAACACTCTAGACTACACGGTACCTTTTGTTGGTAACCTGAGAAGGACCCTGGTCTGATCAAATTCACGCTAAAAATCCTTAACAAACCCTTNATATATATATATATATATATAATTATTCAAATCTCCATGTAGAAACATTGTTTTAACATCTAGCTGCTTTAACTCAAGCTCAAATAAAGCAACTAGTGCTAACACAACACAAATTGAAACAAGATTCACAACTAGTGAAAAGATTTCAAGAAAATAAATACTTTCCTTTTGAGAATACCCTTTTTCTACCAGCTTTGCTTTATACCTTTCAACTTTATCATCAATACCTTTTTTCAGTTTGTAGACCCACTTACAACCGTCAACCTTCATGTCCTTTGGAATTTCTACCAGGTCCCTGTTGGCAAATATTTAACAGACAGTTAACAGACAACGAATGGTTGTCATTGATGGAAACAGTGAAGATGACATGAGAACAATAAGTTTGTAATCGACAGACAAACATAAGATAAGTTCAGAGAGGTGAATGATCGAAAGCAACGAATGATCGAAATCCGAATGATCGAAGGCAATGAATGAGAAAAAGTTTGAGAAGAATCTCTTGAGAAGAAGAATCTATGATCGTTGAAGAGGGAGACAGATCTCAGCCGTTAGATCCGAGCGGAGGGTCCAACCACCGTTGGATCGATGAGAACTTGCACATTCTTTAAAGTGCAAGGAGTAGAGGGCTCACAAAATCCCGAAAGTAGGAGAATCGTCCATCTCAGGAGGTTATGTGGACCGTTGATTTGACTCCCTGTCGGAGTTTCGAGGATCGCGAGTTGAAGAGGGAGACAGATCTCAGCCGTCAGATCCGAGCGCAGGGTCCGACCATTATTGGATCGAGGAGAACCTGCATGGTATTTAAAGTGCAAGGAGAAGTGGGTGTAATCACAATAAGAAAAATTGCGATGAAATCTGAGCCGTCAGATCAAACTTTGATCTTACAATTAACTCCAGTCAATGTTGGAGTATCGGGGATCAAGAATTTGAAATGACAAAAACACTTGACCACAAGAACCCCAAAATCGTGATATACGATTTCACGATTTAATCGCAGCCGTTAAATTAAGAAGTGATCTGAACCGTTGATTTAACTCCTTATCGGAGTTTCGTGAATCGGGACTTTGAAGTGACAAAAACATTTGACAACAAGAACCCCGAAATCGTGATATGCGATTTCGTGATTTAATCGCAGCCGCTGAATAGAGATCAGATTTGGACTGTTGATTTAACTTCTTATCGGAGTTTCGGGGATCGCAAATTCAAGAGGCAAAGAACACAATGCAACAAGAATGTCGATTTCGCGATATGCGAAATCGCGATTGAATCTGAACAGTCAGATCAAGAAATGATCTGGACCGTTGATCTGACTTCTTCACAGAGTTTCGGGGATTGGGATTTGTAAGTAATAAAAACTATGAACGCCAAGAATGTCGAAATCGTGATGTGTGAAATCCCGATTGGATCTGAACCATTGGATCAAGTATTGATCGGAGGGTTACTGTTCTCTCACACAGTTAACTACTGAGTTTGGATTCTGTTAGCAAAACTGACTCATGATTGCAAATCAGTTAGCGTTTCAGTTGGCCTTTCAGTTGCTTAGACAATTGTCGTCTTTTTGCCTAAGGAGTTGGGAAGTTGAACCGTCATGTTCGTGTGTATAA
>SNQJ01S0198632.1:0-17159 GCA_010110895.2 Picea sitchensis
AGGGTTGTTGACTAATCCAAAACTAGGCATGTGAGACTAAAGAAAAGTTTGATGAAAATGCTAGTCTCTTGGTTTTAAAGTTAAGGAAGGTTTGCAAGAATGTGATAATATAAAACAGGTCTATTACAGAGCTACAAATCAGATTTGGATGATGAAATTGATGAGGGCTTAAATTTCTACAGGTACATGGGCCACTTATGATGGTATTCATTTTGTAATTTTCCTTATGTTTGCATGAATTGCAGAGGCATGTGATCGGTGTAAATGATCGTTTCCTTTCCCAAAATGTAATGCTTCCACTATTGACATGTTGCACAATATAGTACATCTCTTTTCTATAGGTGTAGTATATGTGAACAACATCAGATAGGTGTTTGACTATGATAGGCCAATAGATGTCTGTGTTGAGTGAGGATTGCACTGATAGAATAATCTAAATCATCTGTCTCAACCTTAAATGGTTGTATTAGGTATGGAAAAATAAGAACTAGTATTGAGAAGAGGTGGAATTTCAAATCCTTGAATGCCATATGTTATGGCATATCCCAAACAAACTTGGCCTTGGATCCACCCTTGGTCACCTAGCTTACGGCCCAAGCGATATGAGAGAACCCCAACATAAACCTATTGTAGAAGTTGGCAAGACCCAATAAGCTACAGAGCTTTGGAAGCATCTTCGAGTTCGGCCAATAGAGAATGACTTGGATCTTGGTTGGATCCACATGCACACCTTGCTCATCCACAATGTATCCCAAATATTGAATTATATTCATGTCGAAGGAACACTTCCCCAAATTGGCATATAAATTGTATTGTCACAGGGTTCCCAAAACCTACTAGTTGTGCTTCAAATGTCCCTCCCATGTTTTGCTAAAGATGAGGATGTCATCTAGATATATGACCACAAAGGAGATTGTGAATGGTCACAATATGTCATCCATCATCTGCATGAATGTGGTTTCAATATGAAACTTCAAGGGGTGCGATAGGGTAAATTTTCCAAAACAATTTGAAGTTTACATGTGTCGCAGTAAAATAAAACTTCGGTGCAATGCAGTGTATTTCACCTAAAATAACTTTGATGCGATACATTGAGATAGAAAGAAGTTTCAGTGCGATGTGAATTGAAATTTTCACATTTTTTTAAGGCTACAGAAAGACAAAAATGTCTCAAAAGGTCAAGGAAGAGTTAAAATCATTTTTTTAGAGTCAAGTGAGGTCTAGGAAAAATGTATAGGACTTACTTCATGAAAATTTTCTATGTTAAGTGATTAGTTCAAATAGAATTCCATAAAAGTTCAAAAGTTAAAAAAAATAGAGGGGCCCCAATCCATTTTTTCCTTCATTAGATGGAGAAAAGAAAAAGAGTATGGGGGGTTGTTTCTTGCTTAACAATTGGCAACACACTGAGTGAAACCATAAATCTCCACAAATAATCGTTAATACAATTGGTAATTCTATTAAGGAAAATTTTACCTTTGATAAAGAATCTAGGATTCAAAGAAATGAGTTCCCATTATACCTTGCACTTCAAACCAGTCGAATGATTGTTCAATTATATCTTGAGAAAACTATTGGTCATAGTTTTGAGGCCAAAGCATGGAGTTCTTTCCAGACTTAGTTCTTCCTAGGATTCAAATGCAGTGCCAGAAAGTCATTGCATATAAGAGATGTTAAATATTCAAGCTAGTTATTCATGTTCTCTCTATGTTGTTCCACTACCATCGAGTGTACATATCCCCGATGGAGTCACCTTGAAAACACATGCCTTGATTCATTGGTAATGAGTGTTCATAGCCCCGACAGAGACACATGCATGCCCCACATGATTTGAAATTCATTTCCCAAGCCTTTACCTTTGGTTTAATATTTGAAGAAAGAGGTGGACAGGTAATCTCAATTATCCTTAAAGGCATGTGGGATGATACCTATTAGTTGAGAACCGTTTTAGATGTGCCTATTTTATGACAAGAATCTTCCTTGCGTTTGACACCTCAAGAACTCCATCAACTTCTCAGTAAAACATCCATCATTATTAAATGTATGATTGGAGCCTTGAAGGTAACCAATAACATGTCCACGACTAAAATTGATTTTATCATAGCCATTTATTGTTCAGGAAAAGTTCCACCACTAAGTTGAAGGCCTAAATACTAGACTAAGGTAATGAATAGAGAGCAAGAAACAATGTCTTGTTCATTGGGCTCAAAGGAGATTTCCATCATTCTAACTAGTTGGACTCGAGGACTTTAAATCATTTAATAGAGTACTAGAAACAATTGATCAGTTTCTGGAAAATGATGCAAAAGAACATTTTTTTAAAAGGAAATAGATAATAAAAGAAAGGAAAGCAATGATAAGATTCAAATCAAACGAAAAAAACAAGTCAAATTCAAATGCAAACTAAAAATACAAACCAAAGGAAAACTACTTATGTACAAGTCATCTATCGAGAAGAAAACTAAATGAAGTATCTCTTTAGGATTTGGCCATTAACAATAAGGAGATCTACTTATCCTTCTAGGTTTTGTATTTTTTACGTACCTAGGCCAAGTTTCTCCACTACGAAGTAAGGACCAAACCATAATTGTTGGAATTTAGAGTGATTACCTTTCTCTCCATCTGTCTTGTCCCAATTCAACATAATATCTCCCACCTAGAAGTCCTTTTCTCCTGCAAAATTCTTGTCAAACTATCTCTTAATTATCTACTATTGAATAAAAAAATTCTTGTTTTATTTTTCTGTCTCTTCTTCAGATTTGATTAGGGTGTCAACCCTTCTTTGTATGACTAGGAAATTTTCACCATGTGAGGTCTAAGATAGTTGGAGAGATGGAAATAAAATATTTGAAGGGAGGATGGATTCTTTCCCATAGAGTAATAAGTAAGGAGATGTTCCTAGTGAGTCTTTTGGGGTTACTTTATTAGTCCATAGAGCATTTGGAAAGGCATTGTGCCAATTCCTCTAGTGGTCAACTAAAGTTCATTTAAGGATGTGAATCATATTTTTATTAGTGGATTCAGCTACACCATTACCCTGTGGGTAATAATTAGTTGAATATCATAAGATGATTACCTTATATAAAGAAAAATCAATGAACTTTAAAGAAGAAAAATATGTAGCATTTTAAAAAACAAGAGTGGTTGGAACACTAAACCTAGTGATTAGATGATGTTCTATAAAATGAATCACATCCTTTTCATTTTCCTTTTTTAGAGGTACATCTTTATTCCACCACTTGAAGTAGACCCTTGCAGTTGGGATATACTTATGGTCTCTATAGAAATGTGGATTGATCTCACTATTAACATATAGACCCCATTTCTCAAATGGTTCTTCAATAGCTATGGGTTGTAGAGGGACTATTGACCTCTTCTCCCCACTAGCACACTTTTGACATGTCTTTCATTTTTTATCAGAAACATAAGAATATTTGAAAAATGTTTCTATAATATCTAGCTCTCAAAATATTATGGGCTATGGTTTCACTAGCAAAGTTTCCTCTAATGGGTCCATCACATAATTATGTGCAGACTTTATCAATTGTTTCTTCTCGAGGCACCTAATAAGTACACCATCATAATTCTATGGAATATGATGCTACAAATGAGTTGGAATTGAGAAGATCAAGACTCAAGGATATTTTCTTCCTAGAGTGAAAATTGATGGGAGAGGTACCATGATGAATATATTGTTTGAGATACTTGTGCTAGGAATCAGTCTGGGTAGGCACATAGAGAACTTCTAGAATGTAGAGTGACAACTCATTTTCCTATCCTTCCTTTGTTGAATTGACTAGGTCTAATGCTTCAAATTACACCTTGCACATACCTTGACCTTTGAATATAGTAGCAGGTTTGAACTGATCTATATCATATTCATGGATGGAGTTCATGCAGTTTCGTCTTTGCTCGTTGAGTTATTTCTGAAAAAACAATGACCTCATTGAAAGGTGGGGCACTATTATCTTGGTGTGGTTCATCATAATATTGGGTATGAATTGATTGACTTCCTTGTAAACAACAAAGGCATGTTTATAAATCATTGGATAGTTCAATTCAACTCTTTGTAGACTAATTCTCATGAATGAAATTGGACATTCATTGTCTTTCTTAACTTTCTAGATGAGCACTGCTATAAGGGAATGGTCAAATGTGAAAGTGTATTGTGGGAATTCCTTACCAAAATCCAAGTTGTACAACATTGGATATGCAGTTATGGCATCCTTCACCTTTTCAAAACATTCCTTCTCAATAGAGGTCCACTTGAATTGTGCATCATCTTTAATTATCTGTTGACTATTTCAACAAAGTCATCTATGAATATTCACACAAAATTTATCTTTCCAAAGAAATATTGCATAGAAATATTTATATTGGGCATGGGAATATGCATTATGGATTTCACTCTTTCTAGATCCATAGAAATCCCATCCTTGGAGATAATGTACCCAAACAATTTTCTTTTTGAAACAACGAAGACACTTTTCTTTAGGTTCATATATATACCATATTTTTTGCATCTCTCGAAGATGTATTTTAGATGGTGTGGGTGATCTAAACTCTTATTGGAATAAACCATGATTTCATCGAGGTAGACCATGACACTTTGATTGATCAATCTTTTAAAGGCATGATCAGATCAACTACTAGAAATTTATTATAGTTAGATAGCCTGCCCAATAATGAGAACATCTTAGAACTGGAGACTAGTTGCAGAATCTATTCCATCGAAGGAATAGGGTAATTGTCTTTGTTAGATTCATGATTCAAATTTTAAAATTCTACATAGAGTCTAATTTCCCTCGATTTATTTCTCCTAGATACCATATTTTCCACCCATGTCGAATGGCGCACTTTTAATATGATTCTGGCATCTAAAATTATCTTTAGTTCCTTTTGTATTAATGGCTCCAATGTTGGATAAACCTTACAAAGATTTTGTTGAAAAGGATTTGCGCCTTCCTTGAGGGTATGACATATTGTATAATCCTAGTTTCATATGTCTTAAGATCCTCATAATTCCTATGAATACATATTTGTACTTTATGAATATCTAGATGAAGGCCTACTTCTCAATTTCAATGAAACATGTTCCCAAGTTGTTGAATTTAGGATTTTCTAGAGTACCTAGGTATTAATGAATGGACTATTGAAGAACTATTAATATTTACATTAAAAATCGATCAAAACTTTGATTATAGATCAAACAACTTTTCTAGAGTTAATACTCCTCTAGGTATTGGGTTACCTTTGAAGTTATTTGAGTCATTTCTACACTTTTTCATAGCCTTTTCATGTTCTTCATCATCAATGGAAACATCTTTGAAGGCACCAAAATTGGTGAGGTACTTGATGATTTGCTCATCATTATCGAACACCCTCTAGTTCATAATTTTATTTGGTACTGAAGGCCTAAAAGGTAGTTCAACAGAGAAACCATTATTCAACGAGGGAAAACACGAAGTTTCATTAGCCAATAGGTCTGTGGTAGTGTTATTTGAGTGAGGAATGGAATTTATATTAAATGCTTCAAAAGCATTAATTAAATTCCATACCTTCTGTTGGAACCTTTTAAATGCAAGGAAAAACATTGTGTAGAGTTATTTACCTATCTAAAAATGATCTCCAAGTCACCAAAACTATTGAGTATTTAACCTTGAGGTCAACAAATTTCTTTGAACCTTGAACAAAGGCCTTGTATTTAGAAGTGTTGTTGGTGCACTCAAACTCTATGTTGATGATTACAACTGTGTGAGACATCCTCCAGGACACAAACTGAGTGAGTCGAATTAAGAGAGAACCCATGAGGTGGGTGTGCCAATGATATGGGTGTGTGGTTCCTCTCTGAGACAGAGATGGAACGTTGTGCCCCTGTGTGAGGTGGTGAATCCCATGAGCTAGGTGTGTGGTTTCTCTCTGAGATGGAGATGTAATTTTGTGTGCCCCTGTGTAGGGAAGCCCATGAGCTAGGTGTGTGGTTCCTCTCTGAGACGGAGATGGAATGTTTTGTGCCCCTGTGTGGGGAAGCCCATGAGTTGGATGTATCGTTCTGAGACAGATATGAAATGATGTATTGGCCTCCTTTGTGCAGAGAGTTGAGATGATGTGATACTCTAGATGATTCTCCTATGAGATGCAATGAGAAAAGATATATGTTGAGTTAGACATGCCTGTGGTTGACCACAGGTGAACGTGATCCTAGTGGTTGAGAACTAGTGAGTGTGGTTCTCCTGTCAGACATAGTGAGATAGAGATGTGGACATCCCTGTGGATGAGCACATATGGATGTGCCCCTAGTGGCTGAGCACTAGTGGGTGTATGATATCCCTTTCTATATTGTACAAGAGTCAAACTTACCTGTAACCCTACTTGTGATGTAAAGGGTACAGGTCAGCCCCATCATAAAGTGAAAGATAATTAATATGGTAATTATTAATTATAATATGAGTTATTGAGGTCGTTCATGTTGTTCCAATAGAAACTACTATTGACAGGTTCAGTCTAATATAAATAAAGGTAAATTCCCCATTGAGGAATCATAACACAAGTGTGAGTTTGGAAATTTCAGCAAGTACTTACTTCTTGGGAAAAGTGTGCACCTCTCTTGGGAGCTAATCTTCTAGGGTTTGTCAACACCCTTTTGTGTGCTAAGTTTTATGCTGGTGGAGGTATTTCTCTTGAATAATATAGCAAAGGATTGATTGGGTTTTCTTCCCTTGTTGAGAAGGGTTTCCCATAATACTTCTTGTGTACTTTTGCATGGTGTTTCTTCTTGTGATATTAGTTGTTGCAACAAATTGTTTTTGGTTTAAGTAAAATGCTAAAAATGGAAATAACTTCATGCTTAAGCCTAGATTATTGAAAAATCAAAATGGTATCAGAACATAGGTCTTGAAGAACCCATTTCCCAAGAAAATTTTAGTCATCCCCTCTCTTCTGCAAAACCGTATGGCCCTCCTGGGGTTTCCAGAAAATCCATATGGCCTACCTTTCTGAGGCGTTTCAGCACTTGTCACTTAGACATTGGGGATAACAGTGTATAGGAGTGTACAGACTCCTCCAGTGCACCTCCATCAAGCTTTGTATTGCATTTCCGAGCATTTTGACTTTTTGGCCCTAGGGTTTCTAGGGTTTCACTAATTTATGAAGAAATTATAGAATGAGGGTTTTTGCAACTCATTTAAGGAGCTCTTCAACTCATCGGTGTTATCCTATCTTTCAAAGTCTTATTTTTGGCAGTCATAAGTCCAACAAAACCTAAAAGTGATAGCCTAGCCTAGCCTAGCCATTAGGTTTTCTAGCCTAGTTGACAAGGGTTTGTGAAAAATATAAAATTATAATGAACAGAATCATGATGGAAGACAAGCTTGGTGGTCCAAGAAAAATCGGTTCCTGGACACCAAAACTTCAAGGAGATGAATACATCAACATCTCATCACTTTTAGGTATGGTCCCTACCAATGATACTAATTGGTTAAATGACAGTGGTGCCTCCAGGCACATGATCGGTTTTAGAGATGACCTAACAAATTTTGTTGAGAAAGAGACACATATACATGTTGTCCTTGGAGATGATGCCAGATATAATGTGAAATGGGTTGGAGCTTATACCTTTCAACTAGATTTAGATATGCAGCTTCAACTAAGTGAAGTACTATATGGACCTGGAATGAAAAGGAACCTCATCTCCATTTCTTACTTGGAAGAAAAAGGATACAAGGTTACCTTTTCAGAAGGAAGAGTTCTTGCATGGAACAAAGACTCACATATAAATTCTTCCAAGGTAATTGGTGTTCGAGAAAACAACTTGTACAGATTAACCATCAGACCAGTCTAGGCCCTACTACATGACACTATCAACATGAATGATCTATGGCATATAAGACTTGCTCGCATTCATTATAGAGCTCTCCCAACTCTAGGGAAGATGGTAACAGGTCTTCCAGAAATACAGACTTGGCATAAAGGTGTTTTCAAATGTTGTGCTCTTGGAAAGAATGTTAAAGGATCCTTCTTTAGAAGTGACAATAGATCCAAGGAAATCTTGGACTTGATGCATTCATATGTGTGTGGACCAATGACTGTTGCATCTCTAAATGGGTACTTGTACTATGTACTCTTCATAGATGATCACTCTGGAAAACTTGGATTTACTTCCTGAAGAACAAGGATGGAGTCCTTGCAAAATTTCAAGAATTCAAATCTTAGGTTGAGAACTTGACTGGAATAAAGATCAAGGTACTAAGATTAGATAATAGGGGAAAATACACCTCCAAAGATTTCAGCAATTTATTTATTGAAGTAGGGATCAAGAGGGAGTTCGCAGTTGCTTACAAACCTCAGCAAAATGGGGTTGCAGAGAGGAAAAATAGAACTATCATCGAAGCAACCAAAGCAATGATACATGATCAGAGTCTACCTATGACTCTATGGGAAGAATCATGCAAGACAACAGTGTATGTTCAGAACATGAGTCCTCATCATATCTTGAAGAACATTACCCTAGAAGAAGCCTTCACCAGAGTAAATCCTGAGATTGGAAACTTCAGGATATTTGGGTGCCCAGTATATTTCCATGTACCCAAAGAGAAGAGATCCAAGCTAGACCCTTCAAAGAGAAAGGGCACATTTGTAGGAAACAGTGAATCTTTGAAGACATATTGGATCTACATTCTTAGTCAGAGATAGATTGAAATAAGTAGAGATGTTACATTTGAAGAAGAGATATCCTTCCAAAGATCCATAGAATCTCATATGGAAATTGATAGTGAGACAATGCCTTCTCCCCCTTCAATAATTCATATGGAGACAGACATTAATCTAGTTGATCTAGTTGCCCCAGTTGATCCAGTTGTTCCAATCGATCTAGTTTCTCTAATTGGCATGCCTAGAGATATTATAGTAGGACATAAAATTTCTTCTTGGGCCCGAAAAACTCTACATGAATCAGAGGGACATACAGCCCCTCAAGGGACAACCAGAGAGAGCAAGAGACCAAATATATTCTCAATCTACCTATTAGCCATGAGCCACATCATTGACTCGGAGTCTTCTTGTCAAGGAGAAGCTTCAGGTGAATAGGTATGGCAAAATGACATGACATAAGAATATCAGTCTATATTGAAAAATGGTGTATGGGATATTGTTCTAAGACCAGAGGGAAAGTCTGTAGTGAATTCTAAATGGATTTATAAAATCAATCATGCATCTGATTGAAGCATCGAGAAATACAAAGAGATATTTGCAGCCATAGGGTTCTCGCAAGTAGAAGGAGTTGACTATGATGATACTTTTTCTCCAATATCCTGATACACTTCCATCTATTCCATCATTACACTAGTTGCTTCCATGGGTTGGAAGCTACATCAGATGGATGTAAAGACAACATTTCTTAATGGAGAAATTGAGGAAGAAGTTTATATCGAGAAGCTAGAAGGATTACTTATACACAATGAAAAATATCATGTGTGTAGGTTGAAAAAAGCACTGTATGGACTAAAGAAAGCACCTCATGCTTGGTATGAGAAAATGGATGGATTCCTAATGAGTTTGGGATTAATAAAGAGTTTTGTTGATCCAAACCTATATTATCACATTGATGACAACGAGTGCTTAATATTGGTCCTATATGTTGATGACCTTTTCCTCACCGGTTCAGAGAGACTCATTGTTGAATGCAAACAAGCCTTGATAGCTAAATTTTAGATGAAGGATTTAGGCCTGATGCATTACTTCTTGGGACTAGAAGTATGGCAGAGGACAGATAGGATTTTTTCGAGTCAAGGAAAATATATTGTGAAGATATTGAAAAATTTTGGTATGAGAAAATGCAAATCCATGCCTAATCCAATGGTGATGGATTTAAAGAAGATGAGTGATGTTGATTCAGGAGAGATTGATCCACACTTGTAAATACAGTTGATTGGATCAATGATGTATCTGATTAACACCAGACCTGATATATGCTATGAAATGAATGTGCTTAGAGAGTTCATGAGCCAGTCGAGATACACTCACTGGATAGCAACAAAACATGTATTGAGATACCTACGAGGCACAATTGGATATGGCCTAAGATATGCCTCTAGTGTAGACTTGAGCCTGTAGGGATATGCCGATGTAGATTGGGCAGGGAGAACAGTGGACCGGAAGAGAACCTATGGTTGTTTATTTACTTTAGGGTCTGCCATGGTTTCCTGGTGCAGTAGGAAATAGATCTATGTGGCATTGAGTACCGTAGAGGGAGAGTACATAGCATTGAGTGTGGAAGTCTGTGAAGCAGTGTGGCTTCGCAAACTTCTGACTGATTTATTCAATCATGAGATGGATCCTACTCCTATACACTGTGATAACCAGAGCTGTGTGAAGCTCTCTAAGAACATTGTGTTTCATGATAGATCAAAACACATCAAGATAAAATATCACTATATCAGAGACATGGTCCAGAGGAAAACAATACACATGCAGTACCTTCCTACCCATGAGTAGATTGCAGACATCTTCACCAAACCACTTGCCAAGACGAAGTTTGAGTACTTCTATGAGAGACTTGTCCTGGTGGAGAATGCCTCCCTAGATGAGAGGGAGTGTTGATGATTATAGTTGTGTGAGAGATCCTCTAGGACACAGACTCAGTGAGTCAACCTGAGAGAGAGCCCATGAGTTGGGTGTGCCCATGAGATGGGTGTGTGGTTCCTCTCTAAGATAGAGATGGAACGTTGTGCCCCTATGTGAGGTTGTGAATCCCATGAGCTAGGTGTGTGGTTCCTCTCTGAGACAAAGTTTGAACTTTGTGTGCCCCTATGTGGGGAATCCCATGAGCTGGGCGTGTGGTTCCTCTCTAAGACAGACATGGAATGTTGTGCCCTTGTGTGGGGAATCCCATGAGTTGGGTGTATCATTCTGAGATAGAGATAAAATGATGTATTGTCCTCCTCTGTGTAGAGAGATGAGATGATGTGATACTCTAGATGATTCTCCTGTGAGGCAAAGTGAGAAAAGAGTTATGTTGAGTTGGACGTGCATGTGATTGAGCACAGGTGAACGTGATCCTAGTGGTTATGCACTAGTGAGTGTGGTTCTCCTATGAGACGCATTGAGATAGACATGTGGACATCCCTGTGGCTGAGTACAGATGGATGTGTCACTAGTGGATGAGCACTAGTGGGTGTATGATATCCCTTGCTATATTGTACAAGAGTCAAACTTGCCTGTAACCCTATTTGTTATGTAAAGGGTAGAGGTCGGCCCCATCATAAAGTGAAAGATAATTAATGTAAAAGATAATTAATATGGTAATTATTAATTATATTATGATTTATTGAGGTCGGACTTGTTGTGCCAATAGACACTACTATTGGCAGGTTCAGTCTAATATAATTAAAAGTAAATTCCCCATTGAGGAATCATAACACAAGTGTGAGTTTGGAAATTTCAGCAAGTACTTACTTCTTGGGAAAAGTGTGCACCTCTCTTGGGCGCTAGTATTCTAGGGCTTGTGAGCACCCTTTTGTATGGTAGGTTTTATGGTGGTGGAGGTATTTCTCTTCAAGAATATAGAAAAGGATTGGCTTGGTTTTCTTCCCTTGTTGAGAAGGGTTTCCCATGATACTTCTTTTGTACTTGTGCATGGTGTTTCTTCTTGTGATCTTGGTTGCTGCAACAAATTGTTTATGGTTTAAGTAAAATTATCAAAATGGAATGAACTTCATGTTTAAGCATAGATTATTGAAAAATCAACATGGTATCAGAGCATAGGTATTGAAGAACCCATTGCACAAGAAAATTTTAGTCATCCTTTCTCTTCTGCAAAACCGTACGACCCTCCTAGGGTTTCCAGAAAATCTGTACGACCTACCTTTCTGAGGCGTTTCAGCACTTGTCACTTGGACGTTGGGGATAAAAAGTGTATAGGAATATACAGACTCTTCCAATGCACCTCCAACAAGCTTCATATTGGATTTCCGTGCATTTTGACTTTTTGGCCCTAGGGTTTCTAGGGTTTTGCTAATTTCTGCAAAAAAATTAGAATTAGGGTTTCTACAACTCATTGAAGGAGCTCTTCAGCTCACCAGTGTTCTCCTATCTTTCAAAGGATTATTTTTGGAAGTCATAAGCCCAACAAAACCTAAAAGTGATAGCCTATCCTAGCCATTAGGTTTTCTAGCCTAGTTGACAAGTGCTTGTGAAAAATCTAAAATTATGATGAAGAAAATCATGATGGAAGACAATCTTGGTGGTCCAAGAAAAATCGGTTCCTAGAAGACAATACTTCAAGGAGATGAAGACATCAACATCTTAGCACTCTCAGGTATGGTCCCTACCAATGATAATAATTGGTTAATTGACAGTGGTTCCTCCAAGCACATGACCGGTTTTAGAGATCACCTAACAAATTTTGTTGAGAAAGAGACACATCTACATGTTGTCCTTGGAGATGATGCCAAATATAATGTGAAAGGAGTTGGAACTTCTACCTTCCAACTAGATTCAGATATGCAACTTCAACTAAGATAAGTACTACATGTACCTGGAATGAAGAGGAACCTCGTCTCCATTTCTGCCTTGGAAGAAAAAGGCTACAAGATTACCTTTTCAGAAGGAAGAGTTCTTGCATGGCACAAAGACTCACATATAAATTCTACCAAGGTAATTGGTGTTCGAGAAAACAACTTGTACAGATTAACCATCATACTAGTCCAGGCCCTGCTACATGACACTATCATCTTGAGTGAGCTATGGCATAGAAGACTTGCTCACATTCATTATAGAGCTCTCCCATCTCTAGGGAAGATGGTAACAATTTTTCCAGAGATACAGATTCAACATAAAGGTGTTTGCAAAGGTTGTGCTCTTGGAAATAATGTTAAAGGATCCTTCTTTAGTAGTGGCAATAGATCCAAGGAAATATTGGACTTGATACATTTAGATGTGTGTGGGCCAATGATTGTTCCATCTCTGAATGGGTACATGTACTAAGTACTCTTCATAGATGATCACTCTCGAAAAACTTGGATTTACTTCCTGAAGAAAACGGATGGAGTCCTTGCAAAATTTCAAGAATTCAAAGCTCAAGTTGAGAACTTGACCCGAAGAAAGATCAAGGTACTAAGATCAGATAATGGAGGAGAATACACCTCCAAATATTTCAACAATTTTTGTATTGAAGCAGGGATCAAGAGGGAGTTCATAGTTCCTTACAACCCTCATCAAAATGGGGTTGCAAAGAGGAAAAACAGAACTATCATCGAAGCAACCAAAGAAATGATACATGATCAGAGTCTACCTATGACTCTATGGGTAGAAGCATGCAATACAATAGTACATGTTCAGAACATGAGTCCTCATCACATATTGAAGAACATTACCCCTAAAGAAGCCTTCACCGGAGTAAAGCCTGATATTGGACACTTCAGGATATTTGGGTTCCCAATATATTTCCATGTACCCAAAGAGAGGAGATCCAAGCTATAACCTTCAGGGAGAAAGGGAACATTTGTAGGATACAATGAATCCTCGAAGACATATTGGATATACATTCATGGTCAGAGACAGATTGAAATAAGTAGAGATGTTACTTTTGAAGAAGAGATAGCCTTCCAAATATCC
Organism: Picea sitchensis; assembly: GCA_010110895.2. Taxonomy (NCBI): domain Eukaryota; kingdom Viridiplantae; phylum Streptophyta; class Pinopsida; order Pinales; family Pinaceae; genus Picea; species Picea sitchensis. The sequence continues at coordinate 13,612 of SNQJ01S0198632.1, forward strand.
ATAGAATCTCATATGGAAATTGATAGTGAGACAATGCCTTCTCCCCCTTCAGCAGTTCAGAGGGAGACAAACATTACTCCAGTTGATCCAGTTGCCCCAGTTGATCCAATTGTTCTAGCCAATCCAGTTGCTCCAATTTACATGCCCAAGATATTACAGTATGAAATAAAAGGTCTTCTTGGGCCTGACAAACTCTACAGGAACCAGAGAGACATACAACCCCTCAAGGGAAAACCAGAGAGATTAAGATACCAAAGAGATTCTCAAGCTACGTGTTAGCCATGAGTCACATCATTGAATCTGAGCCTTCTTGTCATGGAAAAGATTCAGGTGAACAGGTATGGAAAGATGCCATGACAGAAGAATATCATTCTATATTGAAAAATGATGTATGGGATATTGTTCTGAGACTAGAGGGAAAGTCTGTACTAAATTTCAAATGGATTTATAAAATCAAGCATGTGGATGATGGAAGCATCGAGAAATATAAAGCAAGATTTGTATCCAGAGGGTTCTCGCAAGTAGAGGGAGTTGACTATGATGAGACTTTTGCTCCAATAGCCCAATACACTTCCATATGTTCCATCATTGCACTAGTTGCTTCCATGGGTTGGAAGCTACATAAGATGGATGTAAAGACAACCTTTCTTAATGGAGAAATTGAGGAATAAGTTTATATCAAGAATCCAGAAGGATTTGTTATACACAACGAAAAATCTCATGTGTGCAGGTTGAAGAAATCCCTCTATGGATTGAAGAAAGAACCTCGTTCTTGGTACGAGAAAATGGATGGATTCCTAATGAGTTTGGGTTTTAGAAAGAGTGATGTTGGTCGAAACCTATATTATCACATTGAAGGCAATGAGTGTTTAATCTTGGTCCTATATGTGGATGACCTTTTCCTCACCAATTTAGAGAGACTCATTGTTGAATGAAAACAAGCCTTGATAGCTAAATTTTAGATGAAGGATTTAGGCTTGAAGTATTACTTCTTGGGACTAGAAGTATCGCAAAGGATAGATGAGATTTTCCTGAGTCAAGGAAAATATACTATGGATATATTGAAAAAGTTCGGTATGACAGAAAGAAAATCCATGCCTACTCCAATGGTGATGGATTTAAATAATATGAGTGATGCTAATTCAAGAGAGATTGATCCACACTTGTACAGACAGTTGATTGGATCACTTATGTATCTAGTTAACACCAAACTTGTTATATGCTATGTAGTGAATTTGCTTAGCATGCTCATGATCCAACCAAGACAGACTCACTGGCTAGCAGCAAAACATGTATTCAGATACCTACAAAGCACAGTTTGATATGGCCTAAGATATTCCTCTAGTGTAAACTTGAGCCTACAGGGATATGTCAATACATATTGGGAACGGAGCGCAGTGGACCGGAACAACACCTTCGGTTGTTTCTTTATTTTAGGGTCTGCCATGGTTTCCTAGTGCAGTAGGAAACAAATCTCTATGGCATTGAGTACCGCAGAGTTAGAGTACATAGCATTGAGTGTCGCAATCCATGAAGCAGTGTGGCTTCGCAAACTTCTGACTGATTTATTCGATCATGAGATGGATCCTACTACTATTCATTGTGATAACCAAAGTTGTGTGAATCTCTCTGGGAACCTTGTGTTTCATGATAGATTGAAATACATCAAGATAAAATATCACTATATCAGAGACATGGTGCAGAGGAAAACAGTACACGTGAAGTACCTTCCTACCCATGAGCATATTGCAAACATCTTCACCAAACCGCTTGCCAAGATGAAGTTCGAGTACTTCCATGAGAGACTTGTCCTGGTGGATAATGTCTCCCCAGGTGAGAGGGAGTTTTGATGATTAGAGTTGCCTAAGATATCCTCCAGGACACATATTAAGTGAGTCGACCTAAAAGAGATCCCATGAGTTAGGTGTGGCCATGAGATGGGTGTGTGGTTCCTCTCTGAGACAGAGATGGAACGTTGTGCCCCTATGTGAGGTGGTGAAGCCCATGATCTGGGTGTGTGGTTCCTCTCTGAGATGGATATGGAATTTTTTGTGCCCTTGTGTAGGGAATCCCACAAGATGGGTGTGTGGTTCCTCTCTAAGACGGAGATGGAATGTTGTGTGCCCCTTGTGTGGGGAAACCCATGAGTTGGGTGTATCATTCTGAGATAGATATGAAACGATGCATTGGCCTCCTTTGTGCAGAGAGTTGAGATGATGTGATACTCCAAATGATTCTCCTGTGATACATAGTGAGAAAACAAATCTGCTAAGTTGGACGTGTCTATGGCTGAGCACAGATGAACGTGATCCTAGTGGTTGAGAACTAGTGAGTGTGGTTCTCCTGTGAGACACAGTGAGATAGAGATGTGGACATCCCTGTGGCTGAGCATAGATGGATGTGCCCCTAGTGGTTGAGCACTAGTGGGTGTATGAGATCCCTTGCTATATTGTACAAGAGTAAGACTTACCTGTAACACTATTTGTGATGTAAAGGGTACAGGTCGGCCCCATCATAAAGTGAAATATAATTAATGTAAAAGATAATTAATATGGTAATTATTAATTCTATTATGAGTTATTGAGGTCGGCCCTATTGTGCCAATAGACACTATTGTTGATAGGTTCAGTCTAATATAAATAATGGTAAATTCCCCATTGAGGAATCATAACACAAGTGTGAGTTTGGAAATTTCAGCAATTACTTACTTATTGGGAAAAGTGCGCACCTCTCTTGGGCGCTAGTATTATAGGGTTTGTGAGCACCCTTTTGTGTGCTAGGTTTTATGGTGGTGAAGGTCTTTCTATTGAAGAATATAACAAAGGATTGGTTGGGGTTTCTTCCCTTGTTGAGAAAGGTTTCCTAAATACTTCTTGTGTACTTGTGCATGGTATTTCTTCTTGTGATCTTGGTTGCTGCAACAAATTGTTTATGGTTTAAGTAAAATGCTAAAAATGGAATGAACTTCATGCTTAAGCCTAGCTTATTGAAAAATCAACACTCTAAACAATAGGAAAATAGTGTATTATTTTTATGCGGGTCTATTAAAATACAACCTACCCCATCTCCCTCCTATGACTTAGAGCCATCAAAAAATAATGTCAAGATGTCAACACCTAAAGTTATGTCACTCGAACTAATACTAAATAATTCTACTATTGTACAATCATTAGTGTCAATATGAGTGCAATAAAAGATTTTAGACTGTGTGTCTAGTTGTATGGGTGATTGTTGTGCTACATAACACTTATAGTTAGTTTCCAAAAAATAATTGCCCCACTGAATGAGAAAAGTTGATAGGTTCATTATGATCTTCCAACTTTTTGAGAGTATGTTTCATGTGGGATTTGTTGTCCACCCTGATTTTATTTGTTCATCCATTGTATGACAACCACAAGTAAAATCACAATCACTGAGTGGAAAATTTGTTCATCCATTGTATCACAACCACAGGTAAAATCACAATCACTGAGTGGAAAAGTACCTTTGCAACTTCTACTACCAATATCTACTCAATAATAAACCATAAGCCTTTGGAATGTCAACAA
>SNQJ01S0198633.1:3199-17159 GCA_010110895.2 Picea sitchensis
ACTTCCCACTAATAAACTGTATGCCCGGCTTCACTCCGGAGAGCTTCCCAGGAATAAGTCATAAAATGGTCGAGATAGGAAATATTGTGTAGACCTGAAACCACCTGTCTGAAGAGAATACTCTCCCTTGACCCCCGTACTGTGTGAATTTCCAGACCCAAGTCCCTAACCTGTTCAGAGTGAGAAATTAGGAAATTAGTGATCGAAAAATACTGAAAGGGAAAGGTTTTCCTTGTCCAAAGGACAGATGAATGAGATTCATCCAGAAGGAACCAAGGGTTTTCATGGTCATTGGCTATGACAAAGAGCATGGTATTTAACCCCTTCTAGCACCTCGGATCCACGAGTTCTGATTTCACTTATCGGGAAGATTATGGGATGGTGCGACCAAAACCTCTGAAACCCAAAGTCACGAAGTAACGTGGACCATAGATCTATGGATCCTTCGGGACCCACCTCGATCATTGTATCTGTGAGTTTGGAGTTCCCGCACATGGAGAGAATATATCCCATTTGTCGGATCTATGTGCAGAGGACCATAGCCGTGAGATCCAGAGGAAAGTGCACAAGGTATAATCCTTTGAAAGTGCACAAGAGAGTGGAATTTTGTGATGTCCCGAAGTTTTGAAGTTAATCAAAGTCATCCATCATCAGAGGATAGGTGGCAGCAGATCCAGGAGTTTGAGGATTCGAGCCTTGGAAGATTTGCAAGGAGCAAAGGCAAACACCCGAGGAGTTGGGAGCAGCAACAATCCTAGTCATTCTTTGTTAAGGGACATGTGGTGAGAGATCGGAATTTTGCTGACTCGCAACTCGGGAAGTCAGAGATAGGAATCATGAGAACTCACGAAGTCTGAGTTCACGATTTGATCATAGTAGTCGATCGAAGGGATATTGTGGACCATTGATCTGACATTGGGAGTTCAGATTTTGGGATTCCGAGGAAAGGAGATGGACTGGTTTAAACCTTCACAATACACAAAGCCTAGAAACACTTGAGGGTTGGGTCCTGGGTCATGATGAGGGGTCACATGGATGGAGGTTAAGGAATGGAGCTAGCGATGGGCTAGGTTCTAAGTTTGAGAGTTTGGGAGTCAGGTGAGTCAAGGTTGGCTTGTATGTGAATACCCAATGACAGGAGTCATGAACTACCTTTTATTTAGGATTTTGGTCACGGGTAGTGGTCACATGGAGGGGGGGCTTGTGCCTGGTGGTTGTTCGAATGGGAGAACAAAAACAAAAAAAAATGAAAATTTAGAGGCTTTACACTATAGAAGCCCCTTCAGAAGGGTGGGTGTGTTACAAATTGGTATCAGAGCATGGTTACAACACTTGGCCTATTTGGGCTCATGCACAAGTTGCGTAAAGACCACATTAAGGGGTTTAAAGGGTGATATCCTACCTTACTCCCTTCCTAAAATGTTTGGTTAAGACCTTAGTATAGAAAATAATAACAACTTATTGTTGTGTGTGTATGTATTTAAGAAATGTGAATTATGTGTTGGTTATGAACTAATATAATGATAGCTAACAACAAGTGTTTTGTCTGCACTCAAGCAGTCAATCAACCATGGGAAACTTCAATCATAAAGAATGGTGATGCACCACGAATTGGGAGATGGATCCCACAATAGAGATGAAGAATCTGACTAGAGGAGGGCAGTAGAGACCCCTCCGGAGCTGGCTGATACTGTGAGGATTCTCATGGTCGAATTATAGAGTTGCAAGGCTGACAATGAGAGATTGATAAAAAAGAAAGAGAAGCAAACATAAATTAATGCAGACTTGCTGCAGATTTTATCGGACATACAAAAACAACTGCAGCATGGACCTAACGCCAGTCATGTGGACTAGCGACAGACAAAGAGTATTCGAAGTCCACCTGAGATACAGAAACATGGCCCTTTAAGTGGTCTCACTGGGAGGAGTACCTCGAGAAAGGTCCAACCTAGAGATAGGGGACAAGTGTCGAGTGAATCCTCTAGAAAGGAAACTGGCGACTTAGACGGATCTTCTAGTAGTAGAATCAGTTCACATTCTCAAAGAAAATGGAAGAAAATAAAGCATTCCAAAAGTCATAATCTTGAAGAATTTAGGAAGGCCAAACCACCCTCTTTCGATGGTGAGATTAAGAAAGGAGAGGAGGCTTAGGCTTGGCTTCTTGGACTACAAAAGTATTTCAGAGTCCATGACTTCTCTGAAAACTTGAAGGCCCAAGTAGCCACTTTCAACCTGAATGGAAAGGATTCCATTTAGTCGGAAGACCTTAAGAATGTGAAAGGGATTCATGAAGATGACCTATCTTGGGAACGGTTTGAGAAATACTTCAGGAATAAGTATCTGTCGTAAAAATATTTCAACAAGAAGACTAAAGATTTCTATGAACTGAAGTTGGGGAAACTCACCATAGAGGAATATGTCAGAAGAAAGGTTTCAGTCACTAAAACACCTTCTGACCCATGCGCCCATGATGAAGATTTATGATCCCGATAAGGACTTCCTCATGTGCACGGATGCCTACAAGGAATGACTTAGAGCAGTCCTTATGCAATAAGGAAGCATAGTTTTCTATGAATCTCAAAAATTTAATGAACATGAAGTCAAATATGTGATCCATGACCTACAGTTGGCCACCATAGTGCACGCTTTGAAAATGTGGAGGCATTACCTCCTAGGTAGGAAATTTGTACTTATGACAAACCACTGTGGATTGCGGTACTTGTTTGACCAACCAAAACTCAATGCTAGACAAGCTAGGTGGATGGCCCTCCATAGCAAGTTTGATTTCAAAATCAAAGATATGAGAGGAAAGGAAAATAAGGTGGTCGATGTCCTTAGAAGAAGTATGAAAATAATTCACCTGGCAGTGGTGAGCACCTGCAAGACGAATGTCAGAGAAAGAGTCGGGAATGCACAAGAAATAGACCCATTCTTCCAGACCGCAATCTCGAACCTGGAGCAAGAACCCGTAGGGATAAATTATGAGGGCTATGCTAGATGGAGGTCTGCTAACTTACCGAAACAGGTTATATATTCCAAGTTTTGACGACTTGAAGAGGTTCATAATGGAAGAATAGCACAAGAGACCATACACCGGCCATCCAGGCTATTAGAAGATGGTCACGGCCACCAGAAAACAATTCTATTCGTCTAGATTGAAGAAAGACATAGCTGAGTATTTATCTAAATGTCTAGAGCACCAACAAGTTAAAGCAGAACACCAACACCCAGCAGGATTATTACAACCTCTACCAATCCTGAATTTGAAATGGGAGACCATCTCCATGGATTTCATCACCGGATTACCAAAAACAGCCAGGAATATTGACGCCATCATGGTATTAGTGGATAAATTGAGCAAGTTCGCTCATTTTATTCCCGTCAAATTGACTTGCAAAGCAATAGATATTTCTAACGTATTCATGAAGGAGATATTCATACTACACGACATGCCTAAGGAGATCGTGTCTGACAGAGAAACAAAATTTACTTCAAACTTTTGGAAATCCTTTATGGCTAGCCTGGAGACCAAATTATTATTTACCACAGCCTATCATCCTCAAACCAATGGACAAATGGAAAGAGTGAAACAAATACTAGAATACATGCTAAGGAAGCATGTAATGCATCAACCTAAAAAGTGGTAATATTACCTGCCACTTGTGGAATTTACCTACAACAATGGCTACCAAGAATCACTAGAGATGAGCCCTTTCGAAGCCCTCTATGGTAGGTCATGCAACACTCTAGTCAATTGGATTAATCCCGTGAACAAAATTGTGATTTGACCTAACATGTTGAAAAAAATGGAACAACAAGTGATTCAGATAAAGCAAAATTTGAAAATCAATCAGAATAGACAGAAAAGTTATGCCAACAGAAAGAGAACCTCCAGAGAATTCAAGGTGGGATACCATGTCTATCTCAGAGTTAGGCCTAGGAAGAGTTCCCTGAGGATGGGAGCTTGTGCCAGGTTGGCACCTTGGTAGTGTGGACCTTTTGAAGTTATATATAGAATGGGACCTGTAGCCTATAGGCTAGCACTTCCTCCCACAGTAAAAGAACATAATGTTTTCCATGTTTAATTGCTGAAGAAATATGTACATGATTATAATCATATAATTGACTGGTCTGTGATTCAGGTGGAACCAGAGGGAGAATTCATGCTAGAACCTCAATTCATACTAGATAGGAATGAAATCCCACTCAGGAACCGAACCATTGCACAGGTCAAGGTGCCGTGGAAACACTTTGGCCCGGATGAGGCCACATGGGAAATGGAGGATGCCATGAGATAGGCATACCTATTTTTGTTCACTTATGTACATACATGACATGTTAATAGATAGAACATCGAGGATGATGTTACTTTAAGGGGGAGGGAATTGTGATACCTTGTTTCCCCCAGTTTGTAAATATAACTATAAATGGCCAAAAGACTATCATAAACTTTATATGTGTGAATATTGATTCGATGGACCTTTGTTTGAAAGGTAAATGAATGTGAACCTTATCATTTACTAAGAAAATGAACAAGTGATGCATGACTAGTGGAAGGGGGTTGTACTTAGAAAGACCATGAATGTTATACAAAGAGAGGGTGAAGGGGACCGGGAATGGTTGCGTTAACCTTCACCAAACTAATGCGTACTCAATTTAATTGCTCAGGACCAAAACCGTCCTCTGACCTAGAAATGAATTACAGTCAGGCTGGTGGGTGGGAATACCTCCTCAAGAGTTAATGAGGGATGGGGTGTATAATAAATCATCCGTAAGGCTTCCATACTTGACCGGTGATTGGGAATTCAGGCCACACGCGACCGTGCTAAAAGAGGCGAGAAGGGAAGTTGTGGTGGGAAGAGGGAAGAACACGCTTGTGAAGAGTGCAGAGATGGGAAGAGAATATCAAGGATTCAAGGAAGAATAAAAAAAATAAGCATTATGGACACAGGAAATGGAAGAGAAGGTTATGATACAAGTTGATAAACAAGGCTAGTCCTCCTTGCTTAGTATCGTATAAACCATTTCTAGGATCCTACGGGAAGAGGAGAGTAACCTTTGTCCCTATTGTGGCTGAGCGAGAAGAAAAGGATGTGTTCCAGAGCATCATGGTCTAGCTCGGGGGTGGCTAGTGGTAAATCTGTTTGGAGTGACTTAGCCTACGGCTGGGTGGAAACGGGCACCCCTTCCAGTAGTCTCTTCACATTGTCTGATTCTGATAAGTCTTTTCTCAAACTTAATTGTTGAGTTAGAATGATGAATGATTTATTGGTTTATATATATATATATATATATATATATATACATATATATGAATGTATGAGCATCTCTGTGTGAAATGGATATGTTATGTGTATGATTCCATCTCCTTTGGAACTCATACTTCCGACTGATAAATTGTATGCCCAGCTTCACTCCGGAGGGCTTCCCGGGCATAAGTCGTAAAATGGTCGAGATAGAAAATATCATGTAGACCTAAAAACACCCGTCAGAAGATAATACTCTCCCCCGACCCTCATGCCGTGTGAATTTCCATACTCAAGTCCCTAACCTGTTCGGGGTGAGAACTCAGGAAAATAGTGATAGGAAAATATTGAAAGGGAAAGGTTTTCCTTGTCCAAAGGATGGATGGATGAGATCCGTTCAGAAGGAACCAAGTGTTTTCGTGGCCATTGGCTATGAGAAAGAGTGTGGGATTTAACCCCTTCTATCACCTCAGATCCACGAGTTCTGAGTTCATGTATCGGGAAGATTATGGGTTGGTGCGATCAATACCTATGAAACCTGAAGTCGCGAAGTAATGTGGATCGTTGATCTATGGATCCTTCAAGACCCACCTCAACCATTGTATCTACGAGTTCGGAGTTCGTGCACAGGGAGAGAACAAATCCCATTCGTCAGATCTATGTGTGGAGGACCATAGTCATGAGATCCAGAGGAAAGTGCACAAGGTCTAATCTTTTGAAAGTGCACAGGAAAGTGGACTTTTGCAAACTCCCTAAATTTTGAAGTTAATAAGAGCCTTCCATCATTAGAGGACAGGTGGCAGCAGATTCGAGAGTTCGAGGATTCGGACCTCAGAAGATTTGCAAGGAGCAGAGGAAAACACCCAAGGAGCTAGGAGCCACAACAATCCTATCCATCCACCATGTAAGTACATGTGGTGAGATATCAACATTTCGCTGACTCACAAATCAGGAAGTTAGACATAGAAATCATGAGAACTCGCGAAGTCCGAGTTCGCGATTTGATTGTAGTCATCGATCGAAGGGAGATTGTGGAATGTTGATCTAACATTAGGAATTCATATTTCAAGATTTTGAGGAAAGGATATGGAATAATTTCCACCTTCATGATACACGAAGTCCTGAAGCGCTTGAGGGTTGGGCCCCAGGTCGTGACGAGGGATCACATGGATGGAGGTTAAGGAACGAAACTAGCACTGGGCTAAGTATTTAGTTCAGGAGTTCAGGAGTCGGGTGAGTCAAGGTTGGTTTGTATGTGAATACCCGACGACAGGAGTCCCGAAGTTCCATTTGGTTAGGCTTCTAGTCACGGGTAGTGGTCACATGGAGGGGGGGCTTGCGCTTGGTTCTTTTTCGCGCAGGAGAACAAAAAAAAAATCGAAAAATTTAGAGGCTTTACACTATAGAAGTCCCTTCAGAAGGGTGGGTATGTTACAAATTGGTATCAGAGCATGGTTACAACACTTGGCCTGTTTGAGCTCATGGACGAGTTGCGTAAAGACCACATTAAGGGGTTTAAAGGGCGATATCCTAACTTACTCCCTTCCTAAAACATCTGGTTAAGCCCTTAGTATAGAAAAGAATGAAAACTCACTGTTGTGTGTGTATGTATTTAAGAAATGTGAATTATATCTGTTTATGAACTAATATAAAGATATCTAACAACAAGTGTTTTTTCTGCAATCAAGTGGTCGATCAACCGTAGGAAACTGCAATCATATAGAATGGTGATGCGCCACGAAGTGGGGGATGGCTCCCATAATAGAGATGAAGAGTCTGATGAGAGGAGGGAAGTAGAGACCCCTCCATACTTGGTTGATACTGTGAGGAGTCTCATGGTCGAATTATAGAGTTGCAAGGATGACAACAAGAGATTGATAAAAGAGAAAGAGAAGCAAACAAAAATTAATGCAGTCTTGCTGCAGAGTTTATCTGACATACAAAGACAATTACAGCATGGACTTGCCATCAATCATGTGGACCCACGAAAGAAAAAGAGGAGTCAAAATCCACCCGAGATACGGAAACATGACCCTTTAAGTGGTCGCACTGGGAGGAGTACCTCGAGAAAGGTCCAACATGGAGACAGGGGACAAGCGTTAGACGAATCTTCTGGAAAGGAAACTGGTGACTCAGATGGATCTTCTAGTAGTAGAATCAATTCACATTCTCAAAGAAAACCGAAGAAACAAAAGAATTCCAAAAGTCATAATCTCGAAGAATTCAGGAAGGACAAACCACTCTCTTTCGATGGTGAGATTAAGAAAGGAGAGGAGGTGGAGGACTGGCTACTTGGACTAAAAAAGTATTTCAGAGTCCATGACTTCTCTGAAAAATTGAAGGCCTGAGTAACCACATTAAACCTGAATGGAAAGGCTTCCATTTGGTGGGAATACCTTAAGAATGTAAAAGGGATTCATGAAGATGACCTATCTTGGGAATGGTTTGAGAAATACTTAAGGAAGAAGTATTTGTCGGAAAAATATCTCGACGAGAAGACTAAAAAGTTTAATGACCTCAAGTTGGGGAAACTCACAATAGAGGAATATGTTAGTAGATTCCTTGATTTGTTGAGGTGTGTACCCTACATAAAAGAAGAAAAGACAAAGGTGAAACGATTTATTGGTGGGCTAACTAAGGACTATCAAAACAGAATTGATTTTGACGAGCCAAAGACCCTAGAAGACACTATCCGAAAGGAAAGCTTTTGTTATGAACAACTTGGGATTCAGACTGAACCTCACGAAGGATGGAAGCAGAAGAATAGTTCGGGGTTCCATAAAAAGGGGTTTAAACCCCCAAGATTTAATAACTATAAGAAGGATTCAAGTATGATATTTCCTACCCAAAGTGTATTCCAGAAGAATTTCCCCTCCCAGAGCAGAAATAAACCTTTTGGATCAACCCTAGGAAAGGAGGATAACCCAAAGAAAGACCCCTTGAAATGGTGGGGTTGTGGATAAGAACATCTATTGAGGGACTATTCGTACAGACAATATAACAGTAGCAGAATTTACAACGTCCAAGAATCTACCACTGTCAATGGCGTGGTCAGGAGTATGTCACGAATTTATGTAGTTGTGGGTAATAAACAAGCCGACCACCAAGCTTCAGTGGTGGATATGAAAGGTATGATCGCCAACCATCTAGTATCTATTTTATCTGACCCTGGTTCAAATTTGAGTTATGTGGCCCCTGAGGTTGTTGATAAGTGTAAAGTACAACCACATAAACATGCTAAGCCATGGTTGGTATAGTTAGCCACTGGCACTAAAAGAAAAATAGTGGAGGTCATACCCACTTGCCAATTCACTGTGGATGGATTGCCCACCCAAGCTAACCTTAACATACTTCCCTTAGGATTGTATGACCTAATGATTGGTATGGACCGACTAGCTGCATATAAAACTAAGATGGATTATTACCACAAAACATTAGAATGTGTAAATGAAGAAGGGAGAAAGATAACCCTCCAAGAGATTCAGAAGCCTATCTCAGTGAGACGAATATCATCCCTTCAAATGAAAAAGTATTACAGAAAGAGGTATCCTCTATATTAAATATAGGTTTCCTCTATATGCAATGAAAAAGTATTGCAGAAAGAGGTGTCCTCAAGGATGAAAACATCCACAAAACCTCCTTCAGAACAAGATATGGTCACTACAAATTTGTGGTAGTACCATTTGGATTAACCAATGCCCCTGCCACCTTTATGTGATTGATGAAAAATGTACTCAACGAATTCCTAGACAATTTTGTATTGCCTTTTATTGAAGATATCTTTATATACTCCAAGAATACAGAGGAACATGAGGAACATCTTGGACTTGTAATTAAAGTTCTAAGAGAGCATCAGTTGTATGCCAAATTTAGCAAGTGTTCCTTTTTCCAGAAACAAATACATTACTTGGGCCATGTCATATCTGAAGAAGGGGTAGCAGTAGACCCTGACAAGATCAGATCCATCATGGAATGGCCTACCCCAAAGGATATTTCAGATATCAGATCCTTTATGGGTTTAGTAGGATACTATAGGAGGTTTATAAAAGGGTTTTCCAAGATTGGTTATCCAATCACTGCCCTCCAGAGGAAGGGGGATAAATTCATTTGGACATTGGAATGTGAAGAAAGGTTTCAGTCACTAAAACACCTTCTGACCCATGTGCTTGTGTTGAATATCATCGATCCCGATAAGGACTTCCTCGTGTGCACAGATGCCTACAATGAAGGACTCAAAGGATTCCTTATGGAAGAAGGAAGAGTAGTTTGCTATGAATCTCAAAAATTGAATGAACATGAAGTCAACTATGTGACCCATGACCTAGAGTTTGCCGCCATAGTGCATTCTTTGAAAATGTGAAGGCATTACCTCCTGGGTAGGAAATTTGTACTTATGACAGACCACTATGGATTGTGGCACCTGTTTGACCAACCAAAACTCAATTCTAGACAAGCTAAGTGGATTTCCCTCCTTAGTGAGTTTGATTTCAAAATCAAACATATTAGAGGAAAGGAAAATAAGGTTGTTGATGCCCTTAGCAGAAGTATGAAAATAATTCACCTTGCAGTGGTGAGCACCTGCGAGACGAATGTCAGGGAAAGAATCAAGAATGCACAAGAAACATAATCATTCTTCTAGATCGTGATCTCGTACCTGGAGCAAGAACCCGCAGGGCTAAAGTATGAAGGCTAATAGATTCTAGATGGAGGTCTGCTGACTTATTGAAACATGCTATATATTCGAAGTTGTGACAACTTAAAGAGGTTCATAATGGATAAATTGCACAAGAGACCATACACCGGCCATCCGGGCTATCAGAAGATGATCACGACCACTAGGAAACAATTATATTGGCCTGGATTGAAGAAATACATAATTGATTATTTATCTAAATGTCTAGAGTCCCAGCAAGTTAAAGTAGAACACCGACACCCATCAGGATTATTACAACCTCTACCAATCCCAAAATGGAAATGGGAGGCCATCTCCATGGATTTCATCATCGGATTACCAACATTGGCCAGGAAGAATGACGTCGTCATGGTAGTAGTGGATAAATTGAGCAAGTCCGCTCATTTTGTTCCCGTCAAATCGACTTGCAAGGAAATAGATATTGCCAATGTATTCATGAGGGAGATATTCAGACTACACGACATGCCTAAGGAGATCATGTTTGACAGAGACACAAAATTTACTTCAAACTTTCGGAAATCCTTGATGGCCGACCTGAAGACCAAATTATTTTTTACCATAGCCTATCATCCTCAAACAAATGGACAGACAAAAAGAGTGAACCAAATACTAGAAGACATGCTAAGGATGCATGTAATGTATCAACCGAAAAAGTTGAAAGATTACCTTCCACTGGTGGAATTTGCTTACAACAATGACTACCAAGAGTCAGTAAAGATGAGCCCTTTCGAAGCCCTCTATGGTAGGTCATGCAACACTCTGGTAAGTTGGAGTAATCCCATGAAAAGAATTATGTTTGGACCCGACATGCTGAAAGAAATGGAGCAACAAGTGATTCATATAAAGAAAAATCTGAAAATCGCTCATAATAGACAAAAAAGTTATGCCGACAGAAAGAGAATCCACAGAGAATTCAAGATGGGAGACCACATCTATCTCAGAGTTAGACCTAGTAGGAGTTCCCTGAGGATGGGAGCTTGTACCAATTTGGCACCTCGGTAGTGTGGACCTTTTGAAGTTCTATATAGAGTGGGACATGTAGCCTATAGGCTAGCACTCCCTCCCATAGTAAAAGCACATAATGTTTTCCATGTTTCATTGCTGAAGAAATATGTACATGATTATAATCATGTAATTGACCGGTCTATGATCCAGGTGGAACTGGAGGGAGAATTCATGCCAGAACCTCAATGCATACTAGACAAGAAGGAAATCCCACTCAGGAACCGAACAATTGCACATGTCAAGGTGTAGTGGAAACACTTTGGCCCAGATGAGGCCACATGGGAAATGGAGGATGCCATGAGACAAGCATACCCATTTTTGTTCACTTCTGTACATACATGACATGTTAATAGATAGAACATCGAGGATGATGTTCCTTTAAGGGGGAGGGAATTGTGACACCCTATTTCCCCCAGTTTTTAAATATCACTATAAATGGCCAAAAGACTACGACAAACTTTATATGTGTGAATATTGATTTGATGGACCTTTGTTTGAAAGGTAAACGAATGTGAACCTAACTATTTACTAATAAAATGGACAAGTGTTGCATGAATAATGGAAGGGGATGTACTTATAAAGACCACAAATGCATAGTGGATTTAATTTATCAGGACCAGAACTGTCCTCTAACCCAGAAATGAATTACAGTCAGACTGGTGGGTGGGAATACCTCCTCAATAATTAATGAGGGATGGGGTGTGTAAGCACTCATCCGTAAGGCTTCCATACTTTACCGCTAACTGGGAATTCAAGCCACATGTGACCCTGCTGAAAGGGGTGAGAAGGGAAGGTGTGGTGGGTAGAGGGAAGAACACACTTGCGAAGTATGTAGAGACAGGAAGAGAATCTCGACTATTTAAGGAAGAATGGAAAAACTAAGTGTTCTGGACACATGAAATGGCAGAGAAGGTTATGATACAAGATGATAAACGAGGCTAGTCCTCCCTGCTTGGTATTGTATAAACCATTTCCAGGATCCTACGGGAAGAGGAGAGTAACCTCTGTCCCTATTGTGGCTGAGCGAGAAGAAAAGACTATGTTGGAGAGCATCGTGGTCTAGCTCGGGGGTGGCTAGTGGTAAATCCATTTGGAGTCATTGAGTCTACGGTTGGGTGGAAATGGGTAGCCCTTCCAGTAGTCGCTTCACATTGTCTAAGTCTAATAAGTCTTTTCTCAGTCTTAATTGTTGAGTTAGAATGATGAATGATTTCTTTTTTTTTACATATCTATGTATATATATGCATGTATGAACATATTTGTGTGAAATGTCTATGTTATGCATATGCTTCCATCTCCTTGGGAACTCATACTTCCCACTGATAAACTGTATGCCCAGTTTCACTCCACAGTCCTTCTCAGGCATAAGTCATAGAATGGTTCAGATAGGAAATATCATGTAGACCTGAAACCACCCATATGAAGATAATACTCTCCCCTGACCCCCGTGTTGTGTAAATTTCCAGACCCAAGTCCCTAACCCATTCGAGGTGAGAACTCAGGAAAATGGTGATAGGAAAATACTGAAAGGGAAAGGTTTTCCTTGTTCTTAGGACAAATGGATGAGATCTGTCTGGAAGGAGCCAAGGGTTGTCATGGTCATTGGCTATGATAAATAGCATGGGAGTTAACCCCTTCTAGCACCTCGGATCCATGAGTTATGAGTTCACGTATCGGGAAGATTATGGGTTGGTGCGACAAAAACCTCTGAAACCTGAAGTCGCAAAGTAAAATGGACTGTTGATATATGGATCCTTAGGGACCCACCTCGGTTGTTGTATTTGTGAATTCAGAGTTCACGCATAGGGAGAGAACAAATCCATTTCATCGGATCTATGCACGGAGGACCGTAGCCGTGAGATCCAGAGGAAAGTGCACAAGGTTAATCCTTTGAAAGCGCATAGGAGAGTGGAATTTTGTGAAGTCCTGAAGTTTTGAAGTTAATAGAAGTCATCCATCGTCAGAGGACAGGTGGTAGCAGATCCAGGAGTTCAAGAATTTGGAACTCAGAATATTTGCAAGGAGCAGAGGTGAACACTCGAGAAGTTGGGAGCCGTAGAAATCCTAGTCGTCCGTCATGAAGGGACCATTGATCTGACATCGAGAGTTCAGATTTTGGGATTTCAAGGAAAGGAGATGGAATAATTTCCACCTTCGTAATACACGAAGTCCCAAAGTGGTTGAGGGTTGGGCCCTGGGTCATTATGAGGGGTCACATGGATGGAGGTTAAGGAACAAAGCTAGCGTTGGGCTAGGTTCTTAGTTTAGTAGTTCGGGAGTCGGGTGAGTCAAGGTTGGCTCTTATGTGAATACCCGACGACAAGAGTCACAAAGTGCCTTTTAGTTAGGCTTGTGGTCATGGTTAGTGTCACATGGAGTGGGGACTTGCACATGGTTATTGTTCACGCGAGAGAACAAAAAAAAAGAAACCGAAAAATTTAGAGGCTTTACACTATGTTGGGGCTCAGAAATGTCCTATTCTCATCCACCTTTCCCTTCATCATTATTCACATTTCATCACCCCATTAACCTTTCACGATATCATTTCCATAAATATACTTGGGTTTCACCTTAGTGTTCTCCACTTTATTCATTTTAGTATTTAAAAGGAATTTGTGATTAAATGTTAGAAAATCAACATGTTTTCATATATATCTCAAATATGTGTGAGCTTTGTAATGTGTAGGAATATGTGAAGGATTAATTCAAAGGGCTTCTTGAATACTTCCTCCACCATTTCAATATTTGAGGAGATAATTCAAGCCCATTCCAAGGAGAAGATCATGGAGATTTGGTTGGAATATCTTATCTAAGATATATGAGAGATATGTGTAAGGATTTAAAGGGACTATATTTTGTAATAATGGAAAATTGGTTGAGAGAATAGTGGATCTGTAATAATGAGATGGTTATCTTATCTTCAAGGCTCTCATGTATAAAAGAGAGTGCTCTCTCTTCATGAGAATTCAATTAGATTATTCAAGTAGAAGAGGAATTAGATTATTCAATTAAGATG